>JAXGGA010007457.1:0-62593 GCA_038373865.1 Uloborus plumipes
GTTTACTGAATTCATTAAGATTAGTAAATGTACTTCCAGAAGTTGACCGAATGAATGAACAATGCCTATTTCACATGTGAAATTTTTGCGACAAATCCCTCTGTAGGTTTTCTTTAAGATGTACTCTTAGTAACGGAGAGTAAGATGTACTCTTCTCGTCTCTGGTGCCTTGTTCTGTTTTTAAAACATTTAACACATACATTTCGTAAAAAGCTTTTCGATTTTTTTATTATATTATTGTCATCATCATCATCATTATTACTATTTGTTTATTTATTTATTTTTATTATGATTATTGTTATTATTATTATCTTTTTTTTTTTTTTTTTTGAAAAAGTACATTTTGCATTATTTTAATTGTAAAAAGAAAACCCTTACAAAAAGTTTGCCCCCCCACTTTTCGAGGCCAAATTACGCCTATGGCTTGTAGTGAGGGTTCTAAAGACTTTTCTGGAAGTCTATTAGCATCATTTGATTTTTCAGTGTTAACTGATGTGCCATCACAACCGATAGCTTTTATGTTCTTTATCAATAGAACTTTTTTTTTTCCATAAATCCGCAAACTGAAGCTACAATTTCTTTTCTTGGGCCATTCACTGGAGCACCACGTCCGAAATATTTAGAGTGTTTCCTCAACCAAAGATATGTTCTTCTGCAATCCTAAAGCAGTTACGCTAGTGGAGCTGTATTTCGTTTACCATCACGGGGGCCCCGATAGAACGCGGGCACTGTGTAACGAGGGGCTTAGCTTCTGTTTATAGTTTATATTATTTTACTTTTTACTCCACATAAATCACAGATGATTCCCAGTTTCAAGTGTTAATTCAGTTAGATTCCACATTCATAAACAAGTTTCTAATCAAGCCGCATGGCCTTGTAAAATGCTAGTTTTGGTGAAAATTACGTAAGTTTAGAATAAATGTGGGAGATTTAAATGTTGTTTAATATACTTTTTTTCAAACCCAATTTTGTTCTCCGACTTTGCGGTGTACATTTTTCAACTTGAATTATTTTTAACATTTATTCTTAATATTTAAAAAAATTAGAAAAAAATTCATATTTTTGAAGAAATTCAAACTTTAGGCCTCGTGCGGAACACCTAAACAATTTCCGATTAGACTGAAATTTTTTGTGGAATATGTGGGCAGGTAGGGGCGACTTTTTATCCACTTAGTAAATCGAATTTCGAAAAAAAGTTTTTTTCGATACACCCTACCGAGCAGTCGAGCTTGCCTGTGTGTAATACAGAAGGTTAGGGGTTCAATTCCCACTGGTTCTCTTCGAGTGAGTTTCTTTCTGTGTGTTGCAAATCTTTCTTGTGTTGTCTTGCCCGTTAATTAAAAGTAATAATTTGAATTTTGACATTTGAATTCAAATTATGGCTTTCGCAATCACGAATTGCAATAGGTGCTTGTGTATGTGTGTGTGTGTGGAGCTTGAACGCCACTGCCCTAGAGGAGCGGAGGCCCTGGATCAGAGGAGTGTTCCTGCACCTGCAGGAAGATGAGGACAGTGGTCCTAGAAAAGCACCAAGTCAAAAAGCAAAGGGAGCCAACTGCGGTCAAATGAGAGTAATAAGCAATTCGTTGATTTCTTAAAATCTTCTTTATCATTTGTAAAAACGGATGCGAGGCACATTGCAGACAGTTCTCTTTGATTTGAGATAGCGAATTCACCTTTTTGAAATCTGAATTTAACAATACGAGAAATTTCTCCGGCTGCTACCTGCGTGCAGTATGGAGATGCCGAGTTCGATTCGTATTTTCGGGCCGAGTGTTTTTTCTTTGTGATGTAAATATTTCCTGTGCATAAAGGCAAGGTTTTATGCTCAAAGTCTTCTGATATAGGTGAAGCTGGTCGACTTGGGGTGAGCTGGTATAATGAATAGTGATAAAACAACGTATAAAATGGTGGCGGGTTCGACTCCCACTTTCGCCTCAGATATAGTTTTCTTCTTTCTATAATATAAATATATCTTGTGTTGTTTACAAAGGTGTAAAGGCCTTGTCACACGATGCAATGTGGAGCTACTCCAACTTGGAGCAATCCTCAATTTCGACCAACTCCAAGATTGTTTTCCTACTATGTCATCGTTTCTGTGCAGGGTTGCCGTGCAATATCGTCTGCTAGGAAAATTTTTTTATCCCGTTAAGCTGGCCACTCCTGATGGCGCCGATCTGTGACGAAGTTCTGCAGAGCTCTCCTATTGGTCGGAAAAGCAATTCGGCTCAATTTTATCGCTCCGCACGCAAAATCTTGGACTAAATTGGACGAGCGTCGGACAATAGAAATGATGACGTCAGTGTTGGCCAAAGTAGTTGAGGCAAGTTGATGTTGCCCGGAATTGGAGGGAATCGGGGGAAAAGTTGGATCGTGTGACAAGGCCTTTAAGCGCCTTGTTTTGCAAACAAAAATTCCCACAATTCACTGATGTATATGAAGCTGCTGTGTTAGCTTCTTCCTTGGAAGGCCCGATTAAGATATCACGGGGGGCTAGTCCAAATACTTTTTGGGGGTCCCCTGTGCTGAGGGGTCCCCTGTGCTCATACTCTACTTTGCATTTGCTGAAAATTTCAGACCATTCGCGCAAGTCCTTCATGGTGTTACAATTTTCACAAACATGAGTTTAAATAAATAAGAACGATTCAGTGATCGTACCCGTTTAGGTGCACTTGTATATTAATTTTTTTTCTGAATCCTTGTATTACTTTTTGAAATAAAACAGTCACAAGCAACAAAAAAGAAATTTTAATTGCACCAGTCTCCTTAATCAGATTGGTGCCTAAAATGACTCAGCACTTCCCTCTCTTCAGGCGTACATGCATACCAAATTTTTCTGAATCCTTACAATACTTCTAAAGAAACGACAGTCAAAAATAACGAGAAAAACGATCAATGGCTCCTCCCCTTTGAAGCTCTTGGCGTGAATATCGAACAATTACATGAACCCACCAAATTCTGCATATGACCAATTTTTGTTTGAATTCATTGTATTACTTCTTGAGATACAGCAGTTAAGCATAACGAAGCCTTAGATTGTTCCATTCCTTGGAATAATTGGCATCAAAATCTAATCAGCACCAATTCATCTGAGGGTACATATGGGTACCAATATTCGTTAGATTTCGTTCAGTAGGTTTTAAGATAAGGCGGTCATAAAAAATGATCCCATGGACAGACAGATATGTTCTAAAAATGTTAAAAATGGATTCAGCACTCCTCAAAACGTGCAACTCCGTCAATATTCAAAAAAATTTCGAATCGAACTCGCTCTTCAATATTATTAGATTAGATATGTTTTAGAGCTGCAATAAATGATTTATGGAAACTAACTTTTCAGAGGCCGATTGTACTTTTTCCTTGAAGTTATCTTGAACTGCTTTTGTCTTATGGGGCTATGGGCTAATTTTACTTTTTTTTTTCAAGATTGTAGTAAATAAATTAAACAGATGTTTTATTTACTGGGAACAACAGCTTCAAAGTTGTAATATCAATAAATAAACATGCGTGTTCAGTCACGGGTTAGAAGATTTCTTTGCAGATTCAGCTGCTAACGTGCAAATGTTACAGGAATGAAAAAAGCAACCAGTTTGATTTAATTTTCAACAAAGCATAAAAACCCCAGTGAATGAACGTGCCTTAAAATTTACAGTTTCTATAATGATTGAAACAATTGAAATCATAGCCGTAATATGCATATTAATTTTTTCTTTTATAAAGTTTTAAAAAAAGTTTATTGATACAATTAAAATTTATCAAAGTAGTCATATGCACGAAACCAGACTTATTACGTTTGAAGAGAAAAATAGTGAAGCACGGCCGTAAACATTTTACGTGTTTTTTCGGGAGACAAATATATGAACAAAGTAATCAATCAAGTCACATATAACTTACAATTTCAAGGAAGAAAGCTATTGTATATAACCGATTTATCTAGAAAAAATCTTTTAGAACCTCATTTTTCAAAAAGCATTACTAATTGATCATTCACTGAGTAGTGTTCATTCACTAGTCAGTCAACTCCATTAATTCTAAAATTTCAAACTTCTATGATGTTTAGAATATTATATGAGAATTAATTTCATTATCAAATACATTTTTACCAAAAATTACAAAAAAATTATAATTCAAGAATATTTAGCATAAAAATCAATAAGAAATTTACTTAGATAGTGGTATAATTGCTGTAATCTTATATCATTCCAGACTTCCATAGGGATAAGGTAGGCAAGCACCTAGAACTTTGCTGCATGCACTGTAAAAGAGGAGGAATACTAAATCTGATGTATTAGCTGTTAATTACATTAATTGGGATTAATTTAACCAAATTATTAAAATAAGACAATTAGCTAAAAATTATTTAAATAATTGAAATTGATAGAGACATTAATTGAAAGTAATTATTAAAACTTGAATATGCCAAATCAATATATATCTAATTATTTATGTATTTTGATGTACACGTTATTTTGTATGCATCTCCAGGTTTTACGTAAATACTGCCCCAAGTACAGTGCGTCGCAAAAGTTTAGGCACAACCGAAATCTTTTGATAAGACGAAAAGTATACATCAAAAAGCTTTGAAATTTTTACTGTAATTAAACAAACAGCTTACAAATCCATGTTTCGAATTAAAAAACGATTCATAGAAATTGAAATACGATTACATGATAAAATCAAAATTTTGCTGTCGCAAAAGTTTAAGCACAAAAACGGAATATATATATTTTAGAAAGCATAAAAGTCTTTTAGTAGTCTATGGTGTTACCGTTGCATCCGATGAGTTCGAATATGCGATTTTTCATCGATAGAACGAGATTATGGAAGGTTTCGGGAGTTAGTCTGTACCAGGCTTCCTCGATTTCAGATTTAACCTCTTGAACAGAGCAGTACTGCTTCCCATTCGGGTATACGTCACGTGCGAGAATTCCCCAGATGTTTTCCATGGGATTTAGATCCGGGCTGAGTGCTGGCCAGTTCATTACACTAATATTTTGACAAGCAACCCATTCTTTCGTACTACGGGAATAGTGTATTGAAGCGTTGTCTTGCTGAAAAATCCAATCATGACCACCTAGGACTTCACCAAATGGTAACAAATGCTTTCTCAGGGTATCTTGATACCTTTCTGAATTTCGTCTACCCTTTAGAAGGCTAAGAGAAGTTTGTCCGTTGAAGCAAAAAGCGCCCCATACCATGACTGAGCCACCACCATGTTGTCTACTGAATACGCACTTCGGATCTTTCCTCAAGTCACGGCAGTAGTATGAGAACCCATCTGGACCGTTTAAATTCCATTTTTTTTTCATCAGAGAACACAACAGAAATTCATTCGTCACTATTATGCATATGATGCTTGCCCACTACAGTCTTGCTTGCTTGTGACACTTTTTCAGAAAAGGTTTGCGAGCTAACTTTTGTTTTTTTGATAAATCCTAATTCTTTTATTCGTCTGCTTATGGTATCACGTGATAATTTTGTTACAAGTCTAGTTTTTATTTGATTAAGTGACACATTTTCAGTTAAGGCCAGTTTTTCAATTCTTCTATCTTCACGAGAGGTAGTTTTTCTCGGTCTTCCTGAGCGAAACGCAGGTTTAAATTGATTTCCACGTTTCAGAACATTATAAATACCACGTTTAGATCGATTTAAAATCACTGAAACTTGCATAACAGAGTTACCTTCTGCTTTCAGCTTCCAGAGTTTCACAACTTCTTCAGACGAGAACTGTAGTGACTTCGGCATCTTGATAACACTTTAAGCCATTGCTACACTGTATAACTCGTTCGAAAGAACCGCACTGGTTCTTCACGCATCACGTTTCAAAAGATATTTGCATAAAATCTGATCTGTGCATAAACTTTTGCGACAGCCAAAAAAATATCTTTTGTATTTTCTGATTTTCGTTGCGGTTATATTTTTCAAAACTTCAAACACTTAATTAGGATCATAGTAGCCACTTACAGTATAAATATGAAAGCATTCTGCTGAAAAGATTTCTTTTTATTCAAAAATTTGCATAGTGCTTAAACTTTTGCGACGCACTGTAGAAAAAAGTAACTATAGGTGGCACTAGTTGGCTGTAAAATAACTTTCAGTGTACAAAAAACATTCTTCTCTGTAGAAAAGCAAAAAAAAGTGAGTAAAGTAACTGATCTTCTATATGATGTGTGATCCTTGTTTTACAATAAAAACATCCATATGTGACTTAATTCAATGTCAGTGGTGCCCACCTATGTCTCTTCCAAGAAATTGAAAATAAGTAAAAAAAAATGCATTGCCGCCAGCATAATGAGGCACTTTTATGGATTTTTTTTTTTTTTGTGGTATGCCAGCCAGGCTGGCAATTTGGGAAGCGCTGCTTCACTTTTGAAACTGTACCGTAACTTGGTGTGAAGTCCGACTTCCACAGTACACGCATGCCATAGGGACCCGTTTATAGGGTAGGCAACCTTTCACAGCACAACACATTCACACAAAGAAAGGACAAGGACATGAGAGAGAAAGCACATCCATGCCCAAGCCGGGACTCGAACCCGGGACCACATCAACCGTGGCAGACTGCTCTGACCACTAGACAAGATGGCCGGCTTATGAAATATTAATACTTAAATTAAAGAAATGAAAAATATTTTCCCTGTTTCGCCAAAAAAATTATTTTGTCATTGGTGTACCCACTTTAAAAGCAGTTTCAGGGACTGAATACCTACTGGTTTGGAACATTTTTAAACCGCTTAATTTATTTAGCTATGGTATTTTTTAAAATTAGTTTGTCAAACTTCAAATAATAAGTAAAGAACATTGTTAAATCTTTAAAAAGAATAATAATTTAGATTGAAGGATATTTAGTTACATGTAAAAAGTTGTCAGCTGTTTTATTAGTTAAATCTAAATTTTTAAACTTATGAGAACAAACTTTTAGCTGTAAATTAATATTCATGATGTGAAATTGAAATATTCCAATCAACCAGTTGAAATAAAAAAATATCTTCCAAAAGTTAACTGCATTTTTATTTGTGTGAAATTTTTCATAGTAGGTTTTTTTAGCTTTGTTTTACTCTTTTAATCTAAGAGTAATTTAGAATGTTTACATAATTGTGATAAATTCCCAAAAACGAAATTATGTGCCATATAAATGTACCACCTAAGACAAGTTTCTCCTGTTTTCTATACTATAGACGGTTCAAGTGAAATAAAAAAGAGATATTCTGAAACTTAAAGGTGATTTGTGTATTATATTAAAGAATGTAATGCCTTGAAGAGCAGAAAAGGGAATTTTAAAAATTTTCCTTAAATTAACGCTTATTGTAATTTCCGTTCTCATGTCCGAAAATTGCGTTTTTAATTAACAAATATAATTTTTACTGAAAAACACTATACGTGTATTTTTAAAATGCTATCTTACTTAAGGCAATATAAAAACATAAAAGATGCATGAATGTTTTTAATGTAAAAGACTTAAAAAAATCAATGAAAAATAGAATTTTTTCTTCGTAATTTGAAACATAATATATTTTGTTTAAAGGGTATTGTTACACATTTTTTGAAGTAATATGCTAAATAATGTATTTTATTTCCTTTGTCATTTCCACTCAATTGAATAAAAGTTTAAAAACATCTTCATGATCATGAGTTTCGCAAGTATTTAAATTAGGAAACTGCAACTCTCTCTCTCTTTCTCCATTATAACCTGCTTTTACATAATAAACTTAAATTTAAAACTGTCATTAAATTTTTATTTTGTTTTCGTTGCTGAGCATTGACTTGTGTCCTTAACTGACATGTCCTTGCATAAAAATCAACAAATATCAATTAGTTATGAGATTAATTTTCCCCATTTGTCATTGGCAAAGTTTAACGTGTAGAGAAAACCACCCATATTCACAGCTGGTACATTTCGTTAATTCCACCAGTTTTCTTCTAACAATTCTAACTTTTTATCAAATAAAGAAGTAACAAAATTACATCGAACTTGAAATAATTAAACCTTTTTCACTCACCGACTTCAAACTCTTGAAACACAAAATGGCGGAGTTGGGCAGAAGACTTTTTTTCATAGAATGTAATAGCAGACAGTCTTAATTTTATTTCCACAAGAATGATAAACACGACGCTACAAGTACACAAAAAACCTTAATACCTAAAAATTTTAGGTAAAAATAAACTCTCAGCTATGACTTATATCCATACAGTAAGAAAATGACAGATGTTAAAGTAAATCCGCCCAACAAGATTTTAGACTGAACTACATACCTTCCTTTTCCAGATTAAAACGTTTGTTTCACAATGTCTCATCACATTCAAATGCAATAAAAAGAAAACCGAAGGTTAAGAATGAAAAGCGTCAAAAACAATTCAATGCAATTTCAGCAATGACTAAGATCTGACTTGTGTACGGTAATGGGGAGTAAACAGGTTAGATTTTAGTTTTACCGATCGGTAGAACAATACCTAACTTGAAGAATAGTAGGTTTGAAACAAAATTTGGTAAAACTTTTGATTTTGAACTTTGTCCTATTTTTTGGCCTTATATGTGCGTTCTCCACGAGGTATTTTCTTATTTAAAAAAAGCTTACATTTTTGATAGTTACTTATTTTACAAATATTAATTTTGCCATGGATTTTTTTTATTTTCTCAAATCATTTTTTCATTATTTTCCTCAAATTTAGTGCAGTTCACGTTGATTGTAGTGATTTGCTGATTTTGGGTATTGAAATGTAAATGAGACTTCAATAGCGGTAGACTCATTACTTTCTTCTATATCTAATATATAGAAGAAAGTATTGGTTTCGTGAAAATTTTCGAATGTCGAATTTTGCCGGATTTGCACGTTTTGAGGTGCGCTGAGTCCATTTCGACCATTTTTGGAAAATGTCTGTCTGTGTGTCTGTGTGTCTGTCTGTGTGTGAGCCTGTATGTGTGTGACCAGTTTTTGTGGCCGCACTAGAGCAAAAACTACTGCATGAAATCGAACAAAAATTTTTGCACATATGTACCACCATGTGAACTGGTGCACCTGACTTTTTTTAGCGAATTTCTCCAAGGGGGGAGGAGTAATCGCACGTGATCTGCGCGGGGGTGATTGCTATATCTCAGAAAGTAACCGGCAGAATTAAACGAAAATTAGTCCATAGATAGACCCTACTGAGTACAGGTGTTGATTTAATTTTTTTGTCAATATCTTGAAGGGGGGGGTGGAGCAATCGCACGTGTTCTGCGCGAGGGTGATTGCTATATCTCAGGAAGTAACCGGCAGAATCAAACGAAAATTGGTCCATAGGTAGACCCTACTGAGTACAGGTGTTGATTTAATTTGTTTGTCAATATCTTAAAGGGGAGTGGAGCAATCGCACGTGTTCTGCGCGGGGTTGATTGCTATATCTCAGGAAGTAACCGGCGGAATCAAACAAAAATTGGTCCATAGGTAGACCCTACTGAGTACAAGAGCTGATTTAATTTGTTTGTCAATATCTCGAAGGGGGGTGGAGCAATCGCACGTGTTCTGCGCGGGGGTGACTGCTATATCTAAGGAAGTAACCGGCGGAATCAAACGAAAATTGGTCCATAGGTAGACCCTATTGAGTGCAGGTGCTGATTCAATTTGTGTGTCAATATCTCAAAGAGGGGTGGAGAAATCAAAAGTGCTTATTTTGTCATTGCACCTACTGTATCTCGGGAAATATTGCTGCGATTTGAATGAAATTTGGAATAACACTAACCCAATATGCAAACAAGCATCGAATAAATTTTGGCGCCAATCGCCCCAGGGGGAGGGTGGGGTGATTTTTGCGCTTAGTCAACAATGCGAAAAATTAATTCATTAAAAAATCGCTTTCACGCTATTTAATTATCAAAACAGCTGAAAACTTTCAATGATTTGAAATTTTTAACTGTTGCCAATTTCTTTTGACTAACAAATAAAATGTTTGCAATTAATCTAAACAAGGCTTTTGTAATGATTTCCAATTTCGCTCATTGATTCTGCATTTGCAGGGTTATTACGATATTTGGGAAATTGGTGCTGTTTCCAATTATTCGGGCGAGTACGTATTTTATTTTGTAACTGGAATTCATAAGATAGATATAGAAGAAAGTTTCGTGACGGCCACGACAGCTAGTTTTTTAATTCGTATCAGTCTAACTAGTGCATATTATTCTTCGTTAACAAAGTGGCGCCCGTTTATATTAAAGCAGTATGTGACAAATAAAATAATAAAGCAATAAAGTAACAATTTCCCTCCCCCTCCCCTTTTTTATTGTGTATTATTTAACCTTTTATACCGAAATTACTGCTATAATGAATTTTCAGTTAACCCTTCGACTCAACTATAACTCGGCGCGACAGTATATGTGTCGCACCCAGTGTAGTTTTAAGAACTTTAATTTTACATATATCTTTCAGGGGAGTAAAGCGAATCCTATCCTTTCTCCTCGCGTCATCAAACGGGACGTCAACAAAAAGTTATACCTTTTAATAATGAAAAATGCACAGCAGATTATTGTTTAAAGTATTTAAAGATACATGCGTTGATTATTTTAAGCAGAGTATAAAATAATTCTTAACTTCCAGGTAGAGTAAGTAGTGCTCATATAACACAATGTATCATTTGTGTTTTCTTTACGTGCAAAAAAGGCTTTAAAATTAAAATTGTTCATTCCTTTCTCTTTTTTTAAATAATTATTTCATTTTTCCATGGTTATTTGAAAAGAAATGCTCTTTGGGGGGGGGGGGGGGGCTTTTCTAACTATATTTATTTGAATGTTTCACTGAGGGTTCTGTCAAGAAGTGCAGTTTAAAAATTTTTGTTAACTAAAAAAAACTCAGAAACAATTATCAGAATCATGATCTTTAATATTTTCATGAGAAAAATGTCATCAATATAATTCAAATTCAATTGCTTAACACCATTCGCAGCCCAACAATTTACTTAACAATGACAAAACTTTTTGATTTATGATATTCTTTTTCTCTTTTTAGCAGCTTTGGAACCTTTATCATTATTAGCCATAGAAAACATCAGTAAAATACAAAATGGACAGAGAAAATATCTTTCATAATTTTACTATTTAAGTTTATTTAAAGTTTATTTAAACAATGTTCGTACAATCATCAAACACTATGCACCAAGCACTTTTACTACGTGTAAATGAATCGGCTCTACGTTTCAAAGGTATCAAATCTTTCTTTTTTATGCACAAGATTAGTAGCACACCAGTTAATACATTCAATAAAACTTTAAATATATCACAATCAAGGAGGTTAAAGGGAGGAGCTAAATCTCTACTATCTAAAAGTGGCAACGAATTCTCTCCGCCGCCAGAGGACTCTGCTTACCAAAAGCTCCCTATTTCCTACTGGAATCAATGTAAATGATACTGAATCTGTCCTCTTTTTAAATGCTGCTATGGGAAAGAAAAAAAATTTTTTCAACTGGATTTTTTGATGTAAATCTTCGACTGACATTATGAATTAAGTACGATTTTCATCCCACGAAAATAGGTGCCGTATTCTTTGAGAAATAGGTTTAATCGAATGCACTTACCAACTTGCCAAATCTGACAGAATCTGTTATTTTTTAAAGACTGCAGTTGGCAAGAATATTTCTATTTAAATTGGAATTTTGCTCAAACCATCGATTAACATTATGAACTAAATATATTTAAACTAATAATTATTTTGTCTACTAAATATATTTAATTAATAACAAAATTAAATACTGACATAATTAATTTTTTGCCTCATGCTTAATTTATCAACAATTTAGAGAACTGCTTCTCAGCAAAAATTATATCGTACAATGCAAAGAAAATGTCACATACAGTCGCATATATGTCAGATTTGGCAAGTTGGTAAGTGCATTCGATTAAACCTATTTCTCAAACAATACGGCACCTATTTTCGTGGGATGAAAATCATACTTAATTCTTAATGTCAGTCGAAGATTTACATCAAAATCCAGTTGAAATTTTTTTTTTTCTTTCCCATAGCAGCATTTAAAAAGAGGACAGATTTAGTATCATTTACATTGATTCCCGTAGGAAATAGGGAGCTTTTGGTAAGCAGAGTCCTCTGGTGGCGGTGAGAATTCGTTGCCACTTTCAAACTAGCGCATCCGTAGAACATTTCTCTCCTTCTTTCTACTCCGTGACCACAATATATCGCTGTTCATCCTTCCCCGGCAGGATATGCTTAAGTGTGCTATAGAAAAAGTTTTTAGAAAAAGCAATAGTCATACAGTAAAATACGCTCATGTTCATAAATTAAGGATAATTCAGAATCACCAGAAAATCGAACTCTAAAACGAATAAATCAACCGTAAAATGGCTGCACACATCTTCACGAATAATATGCATGTTACAGGAAGCAACTGGATGACGCCAATTGTGCGTAACAATGATGAGAGTGAAAGAGAGTGATATATAAGGAATGCTGGCAATGAAGTAAAAGTGATCGCGCGCTTTTTACAAGCCTTTAGGTGCTCTGGCAGCGTAAATAATGACCAAAAGAAAGTATTCTGATGACTTTTTACGCGGAAGAATTATCGGCGCCTGGAATGTGGGCGCACTCAGCAGGAAGTTTCTGAGGAACTTGGAATCTCCAGAGTGTCATCTCCAGGCTTTAGCAACGCTTCCAAGATGATGGTAACGTGAGTAAACGTAACAGTAGAGGTCGTCCTTGAGTGACAACACTGATTAAGGAGCGGTATTTGGCAGTTTCTGACAAAAGAAGCAGACGGAGCACAGCATCAGACCTATCTCGTCAGCTCTCTTCAGCTACTGGGACTACAGTTTGAAGGCAGACAGTCTACAGACAGTTAGGGCAAATTGGACTGTATGCCCGTTGGTCTGTCAGACGTGTCCCACTTATTGTAAGTCACTGTCGCCTTCGCTTAGCCTGGAGTAGAGAGCATGCATTATGGACATCGCAACAGTGGGCCTGTGTGATGTTTTCTGACGAGTCTAGGTTCAGTTTCCAATCAGATTCTCAGCGGATTTTCCTTTGGAGAGAGTCAGGTACCCGTTACCACCAAGAAAACATCGTTGAACGACACCGTTATGGTGGTGCAGGATTGCTCGTTTGGGGAGGAATTATCCTGGGTTCCAGGACACAGCTGCGTGTTCAAACTGGAACCATGACAAGCCAAATCTATCGGGACGTCATTCTGGATCAACATGTATGCTTAGTTCGGGGCGCCATGGGCACAGAATTTGCGTTTATGGATGATAACGCCCGTTCGCACCGTGCGAACATCGTGAACGAACGTCTTGAATCAGAGGATATCACCCGTATGGATTGGGCATCATTCTCACCAGACTTGAATTCAATAGAGCACGTATGTGTATGCTTGGCCGGCGAGTTGCAGCCCGTTAACCACCTCCTACATGTCTATCGGAGCTTCAGAGAGCATTGATTGTCGAGTTGTGTACTATCCCCCAAGTGCAGATTGATAACTTGATTCTGAGCGTTGCACAGACTGTATTTCGTCGTTTGGAAGACACACTATGTATAAGCTTTCGTAATAAGCGCGTAACATTGATTTTTGTGAAAATGATATTTTTTGCAATTTGCTCCAGGAGTAAAAATCGTAATTTTACTTGATAGTATCAAACACTGTAAAAACCAGGAATCCCAAACGGGTGACTTTAGTCAACATAGGTGAAAATACCGTACCGAAGGGTGCCATCAGGGAGCCAAAGTAGGGATTCGATGCCCTTTGGCTCCTCCCTGGGTGAACGGTGCTTCCGAAGACCGAGGGTGCCATAAAACCCACCTATAGCAGAACGTAGGTAATAGTGTATGCGCGCTGACTTATTTCCATCCATTTTTAATGGCGAACGGTACGTTGCATCGAAAAGAATTTGCTTCATCTTTCACATTGGATAAATACAACTGAATTTACTCACATTATTTTCAAATCCTCGCGTAAGTACTACAGGCATTTTATCATAGTTTACTATTAGAACTTTCCAACACGTTTAAAATTGTTTCAGTTGACTAATGCGTATAAGTTCAGCTTATTGCTGTAACATTGTTCTGTCTTGTATTTTCTATCATGCATAAACGTTACTTTAAAAATATGAACCGGTATTTTCATGAATACTAGATAAACAGTATTTACTGATCAAAATGCTTAAACTAGCTGATATAAAAGAAAAGAAAACAACAAAACGAAAAAATAACCGATTCAACTAGCAGTTAGAAAGTTTTAGAAATTATTATATTTAAAAATTTACTGTCTCGTTTTCTGAATATAAGAATATAATAAGTGTTGTTTGCATATATTGTCAGGAATCTAGCGGATTTTCCGCAAAAAATATTTATTTATAACGATGCGAGGCATTTAAGTGACCAAAATAATATAGCTGTTTCGTAATGATAACTGCGTATAGACAGAACATTGAAAAAAGAAATCCTCTCTCTCTCACTATTATTTATTATAAACACTCGAATGTCATTACTCATTTCGTGAACTTATATTTGTTCTGCCTATTGCATCATTAGTTTTTTTTTTTTTTTTTTTGCTGCAGCAGTTAAAATGAATAGATCGTAAAAAATGTACTTCAATTCAAATGTCGAATTATATATACGTATTAATATGTAACTCTTGGTTAAAATTTTGATGTTTATGAAACGACTTGATTATTCAGTAATCGTAATACAACTGAATATTTTTGGCTTTTCGTAAAAGTAATTCAACAATTAAACTTCCCACTTCAGTTTAGTAGAAATAATGTTATAGTAAATGTCGTTAATAACATTTTAAAACTGCTGAGTTATCTGCTTTGGGGTCAAAATGTCGCCGAGCTGACCTGTCGTGGCCCAAAATGTCACCTGCCCAAAATGTCGCGGGCTGAAATGTCGCGTGTCCAAAATGTCGCCGGGCCAAAATGTCGCCGGTCAAAAATGTCGCCGGTCCAAAATGTCGCCAGTTCAAAATGTAGCCGTTCCAAAATGACGCTAAGTGCATAGAACAGATTTAATGTAGGCAGTAATTCACAAATTCAATGCAGCTTAATTATGTAGCTCAATTTTACTGATAAGCTTATCACGATATGATAAATACACCTGTTAAGTAACTTTTTTCAAACGTAGCAGTTTAGAAAATTAGCTTAATTTATTAACAAAAATGTACCTAAATTGATTTCTTCTAAGCTTAAATTATTCAGTACCGAAATAATGACATAGTTTTCTCAAGGTTGTATACTTAGGACCCAGGGACGCTAAACTTCTTCCTTTTTAATACACTTCTATTAGTTTCATATGTGGGTTTGTTTGTTTGTTTGTATGTATGTAACTCTGAATAAAAGATAAAATTCACGTTCTTTACAAACGTAAAAGTAATATATTTAATACCATTATTAATACTAAAGGCTAAACTCTATTGCATGTTGATGTATATAAGTGCATTTGCCATTAATTCTGAGTTGGGCATCGATCGTCCACAAAAAGCATATCGTACCCTTGCTACAAAAGTGCCACAACTCAAAAATTGTAATTTTTGAGTTATGACCGTCATTAGACGTAGTTTACATGTCTCTACCAATTTTCAAAAGAGCCAGAAGTTGCATTGAAAAATCAACCGCCAAAGGGCAGTATGGCGTTTTGTTGTTATCAAGATGCATAGGACCCCTTTCACTGAAATGCCACATCTTGAGTTGTCGTCCAGCCGTCGTAGAGTAACGTGCGTAACTAACGATCATAGTATGAGATGTATTGGTCTTCATATTGACAAATTCAAAAATACTAAAATGTGCCTAGTCAGCCCGGGAACAGTTTTTGAAATTCCTGGAAAACGTAGTTTTTTGAGTTGTGGCACTTTTGCAGCAAGGGTGCGATTTTTTTAGTGCATGTAAACTTAGCGGATATTCAACACTTTTGAAAATCTTCTTTTGAATTCGGTTTACTCTAAAAGCGTAATTTTTAAGTTTTTTTAAATTATATTTAGGATTATTTCTTCTTTTTTTTCACACAAAGAAATTAAACAAATAAATCTGCTGAAAAGGCATTTTTTTTTCCTTTTGCAAAAACGGAATACCGTTTAATCACCGCGCAGCCGGTAATTTTCTTCTAGAACATTTTCTTTAAGAGTAAGTTGGGGACGTTTTAAATCAAATTAGGGACGCATTGGAGAACAGAACAGGGCACGCTCGTTCATGGATTTATTGCTTTCTTTGTGACAACTGAGTGGTGGAAGGGGAGTGGAAAATGCCAAGAGGAAAAATGGTATCATATTCAACTTTACATTTAAATACTGATGGTAACGAAGGTACAGTGCCATGTCTGAGCTGAATAACCCCTGAAATGAATAAGCAACTTGCCCTTTAAGACCATTCTACAAACAAAATTTTGTCTGAATACTTATCACTCGCAAATAATGAAAAATAAAAAGTTCAATTGCTTTGCTTCCTCGATGCTGTGGCGTATTTTCTGAAGGCTTCCTATGGGCCAATTTTTTATTTGATTTCGTCTGAACCTTCTTCAGACATAGTAATCACGCTATGCTGAAAACGTTCCAATACATTCTTGTGTGTAAAAACTCCCTTGGAAGAACTAGCGGCAAAAACCAATCAGCACTGCATCACGTATTGGTACATGTATGTACCAAATTTTATTCTAATTCATGCAGTAAGTTTTGAGGTAGAGTCGCCCCCCAAAAATGGGTCACGCAAATACACACTTACACATTTTCCTTTAAAAAAATAAACGGTAAAATTGAATTCAGCACACATCAGAACGCGTAAATTCTTCTAAATTGACAATTTTTCACTGATCCAATACTTTCTTTTACACATTATATGTAGAAGAAAATAAAAACACCTCTATTATTAAATAATATAGACTTGCTTTCCATCATGTAAGGCATTTTAACAAAAACCAAGTTTCAAACATTGTATATCTGTCTTATTCATTTCATTGTTTTTCAACATCTTCTTTTTTAACACTTAAATTTTTTTTTTCGATATCAATTAAAATTGGCTTGAGCTACTAATCTATTCGTTTTTAAGTTGGTAGATCGCTGGAAATGCGATAGGAAATGCCTTAAATTACACGGTAAAGTAAGCTAGTGTAAATAAATAACTACGCTTATTTGAAAACTATTTGTTTCTGGCGAAACGCTCGAAACAGTTACAAGTCGAAAGGGTAAATTTTTTTTTTAGTATTTTTCAAAAATTTTAGTCCATACTATCGTTAACGCACACGTTCATCAACAGCAATTAACAATCTTTTGCTAATTTGGTGATAAAAAGCCTTTTCGTATGTTTTAATTTTTGGTACTAACTCTATCAATATCGGACCTGCTACATTTTTGTCTAACGACATTTGGACTGGCGACATTTTGTGGACCGGTGACATTTTGGACTGGCGACATTTTGGGCTGGCGACATTTTGGCCCGCGACATTTTTGGCCGGCGACATTTTGGGCCGGCGACATTTTGGACCGGCGGCATTTTTGCCGGCGACATTTTTAACCGGCGACATTTCGGCCCGCGACATTTTGGACCGGCGACATTTTGGATCGCGACATTTTGGACCGGTGACAATTTGACCCGCGACATTTTGGCCCGCGACATTTTTTCCCGGCAACATTTTGGTCGCCACATTTTTGGCCCGCGACATTTAGGGCGTGTACCGAGTGATCTAGTGGATATTTAAACGAGAGTTAGAGCACGGGCAGATGAATTGAAGTCATGAATTCTTTTAAACTATGTTTGAAAGTCTGAACTGTGGGAAAATGCCTTAAATTACAAGTTTCAACCGTTTTAACACCAGAATTCAATGTGAAAAATATGCAAAGACTTCGAGAAAAAAGCAAATAAAGCTGAACACAATTACAAACAAAAACACATACAGCTTGGGGGGGGGGGGTCGGCAACAGAGAACAGTGATGGTGCCATTATTCTCTCCTACGGTTTCATTTTTCACCCCGCCGAGCACGTTGGTTTCACCCAAGCTATGGGTGAAATCCTGGCTCCTTCCTAGGTGCCGCTGGTGAACACGCTTTTCACCCCTGACAGGTACCAATCGCAACCAGTAGTTTTAACAGTGAACATGTAGCATCTTTTTTGCTATTTATCTTTTGTTGAATAAATAGGCTTTACAAATAAGTGGTATTTGTTTTGCTTCTGACTCTTTATTTGGCTGAACTTGCATTTTCTTTCATTTATGGACATGAGTGTATTTGATTCAGAAACAATTTAGTTGTTTGGTATTTTTATAAATAAAGCTATATTTCTAACTTAATTATAGCGCCGAAAGGACACCATGTTTCATGTTAGCTTAGTCGGAAGCAAAGGGGCCGACCCTTTGGGGTTCTCAGTAGTATAATTTTTAGGGGAAGGAGGTCCCGGAGACCAAACCAGCAAGGGGCCCGCCATGGCTCTCGGCAGTCCTAATACTTTTTTATCTTATCTTGTATATGCGCGAGCCTGGGGTCTCAGAAAAGCAAGGGGCCTCGGAACCGTGGAACGTTATGTTTTCAAAAATAAAAATTTTCAATTTTAGGACTTGCAAATGAAAGTTACGAACTTGAGTGGAAATTGCTCAAAATCCACTGAAATTGACTGTTAGTCAAAGCCAATAGGACTGATTGGTGATTGCTCCCGATAGGGGTCTGCATTTAAGCAAGGCCTAACGAACTAATAATGAGGCCCAAAGCCCACAATGGTTTGGAGCCCCCTGAAAATTCAGTGGCAGAATGCAGCGTGGCTAGGGGCCCCGTTAAAATGCATTTTCGGGGGCCTCTTTAGTCCATCTCAGCACTATGTAAATCAGTTATCATGTACATTTTTGAACCCTCTCACTCTTAGAGGCCCCCTATGATCATGGGGGCCCTCACAGTTGCAATATGGTAAATCCGTTACCGGTAGAATGAATAAAGAGTCTCGTTCAAGGAAGTTTTTTTTCTCCAATTAAAAAATTGTTATTTTTTTATTATTTTTCTTAAAAATACTCATATTGTTTGCATAATCCTTTAAAAAAATGAGGCCTCTTAGAAAGATAGAACCCATGCCCAGGTCTAGTTGGCTTATGTGGTAATTTTTCTCTGCATCTAAGGGGGCCTATGTCCCGGGTTTCAGGTGCCTTTGTCTAGATTTTTCCAGAAGTAAAAACTGGAATATTAAAAAAAAGTGTGTTACTTTACAAGGTTTAAAGTTTCAAAATGTATTTCTTCCATTTTTCCGGAATGCTTCATCGAAACAAGCAACATATCATATTTCGTGCTCTACAATCGGCAAGTGAGAAGTGTCTGTTCTTTATCTTACGATTTTTGTACTGTAATTATTGATTATTGTACTTACATTTTGAAATAATACTTAATAAATATGCATACATTAATACATATGCATATATCACGTTTTTTCTATTTTCCTTCAAGGAAGGTAAATACAAAAGAAAAATAATCGAAAATTACTTTTCACATTATTCTAGATGTTGTAATAGTGTTTGTTTTTCTTTGTCATGAAACGCAAGGCCGTAGCCGGAGGGGAAGGGGTCATTAAATCAGACCCCCCTCCAAAAAAAATTTCAATGTTATAAATGCGATGAAAAAAGTTAAATAAAAAATGTATAAACAGGAATTTCTTGTGGCGTATGCAGAGGGGGGGGGGGTTCGGATATCCCCTGTGAGTCTCAAAATGTTTCTTTTTATTTATTTATTCTTAAATATTATTATAACTGGATTATTTACGAACTTCTGACTAAGCGCAGCAAGTTCATGTATGGTGATGAAACTATTTAGCCCCTATCTAAGCCAAGGTTGCACCCCATCCCCCCATAAGATCAAAAAGAGTCCAAAATGAACTTTTTCGAACCTTAATTTTGAGAAAAAAATTTCTGGTGAGCGATCCGATCCCAACTGTCCCACGTAATATCATTAAGGGCAATTTAAAATTGCATTTTTTAAAATATTACTTTCGAAAATTTGCGGGAAGACAGCAGCCGCGCTTACCCGCTTCGTCTCCCGTCATGTCTTGGCCAAACACAGTGGCG
Source organism: Uloborus plumipes (assembly GCA_038373865.1). NCBI lineage: Eukaryota > Metazoa > Arthropoda > Arachnida > Araneae > Uloboridae > Uloborus > Uloborus plumipes. The sequence continues at coordinate 19,995 of JAXGGA010007457.1, forward strand.
CATAGGCGGCGGTCCGCCCGGATTGGCATTTTTAAGGGGGTGGCAATTTAATACTTTAGCACTTTATTTGAAGAAAAAGAAAAGATAACAATTTTTTAAATTACGAAAGTATGGAAAAAAAAAAGTCTGCTTTGGTGACATTTGAAAATAAATGGACTATAGCCGGACCCCCTAGGAAAATAGTTAGCATTTCCCTACTTTTGCCTGATGCTCGACATAATGAGGGGGTGGCATTGGAAGGTCAAGGACTTGAGTGTCAAAGATTTTTCTAAAAAGAGCTGCTATGGACGCATTTAGTGATGACGTCACAGGTTTCGACCGATTTCCAAACACCGTCTGCTACGGTGAATTCAGCATAACTGTCAACGCTAAAGCGCGGTAAGTAGCAATATTTATTGGTTCATTTCATCATTTAAAATGCTTCAGATTTGTTTTTTAATGTTTTGAAAGTGTTCTTAGACTATGTAAACGCACCAGTAATGCATGTTTGCTTCTTATTTTCGTCTGTAAACTGCAGAAATATTAGAAAATACATAGGCCTATAATGTCTTTTTAGCAGACGACGCGCCGTTACGTGATCAACATATATTCGTTTATTTTGTCATTTTTTGTTCTGATGTTGTGTTTTAAGTATTTTGAAAGTATTTTCAGGACATATTTATGCACCATGAATGCATGTTTGCTTCTAATTTTCGTCTGTAAACTGCAGAAATATTAGAAAATACATAGGCCTATATTGTCCTGTTTGCAGACATCGAGTTGTTAGGTTATCAATATTTATTCGTTTATTTCGTCATTTTATGTGCTGCTGTTATGTTTTTAATGCTTTAAAAGTATTCTCATCTTATTTGCACTGCATTGTCACATATTTTCTTCTTATATTTATTTGTATAACGCAGGAAATAAAAAATACATAGTTCTATACATGGGCGCCCATATACAAAATTTTAAGGGGGGGCTCAGATGTTTTCCACATAATTTACAGTGAAAAATATATAATATATATGTGTGTGTGTGTGTTTCTTTGATTTACTAAGAATATGAAAGTATGACTTCTTACTGCTGTTTCTTTGTTTTTTTATTCTATTTTTGTTGTTAATTGTTTGGGCTGATTTTTTTTTTTTTTTTTTTTTGAGGTAAGGGTATCAAAAGAGAGATGCAATAAACTGTTTTAAGTGGGGTAGAACTTTCGTAATTTTGGGGGGTCCGGGGGCTTCTCCCCCGGAAAATTTTGAAAAAAAGTTTTAAAATTCTTCATTTTGAGGCCTTGTATGACGCAATTGGGACTTCAAAAATATGTTGGAAAAATAGGCAAACAAAAAATTTATAAATGTTCTGCATTCTTTTGCAAATTAAGATAAATCAAAACATGTATATTTTTCGTAGTTTAACAAACGATTGACATTAATCGACAGAGGGAAGAACGAGGGAGGAGAAAAGATAAACACATCATCATTTGCTTATACATTGATTTTCAGAAAAGTTACTTAGTAGTTTTTGATCAGTTCCCAACTCACGAACAGAAACAGCACTTAAGAGTATAAAATGACCAATGGTATAAAACGCATAAACTCCTTTAAAAGGAATAGTGTAGAAATTAAAACAATGATGGACGTGAGAGTAATATTCTGGCCATTCAATTAATTCATAGTTTATTTACACTGCTCGACATTGAAAATGCAACACCAAGAAGGAGTGGTCAGAAATTCATGCAAATTTTACCGTAGACGCACGTCACTGAGTTATGCAAATGATATGAAATGCGCAGCTCTCCGACTCACGTGAAGTAAGATATAAGAGAATGAAGTTGAAAAGTGGGTTATGTTCATGTTGGTTTTTCTGCTAGACTAATTATCGGAGAAATTTGGTTTTTGTCTCGAAGGATACGTGTGATACGAGGAAATGCCAAACCGTCCTCAACGAAGACACTTCCAGCATATAGACGACTTTACAAGGGGTATGCTGATCGGACTGAGAAGGGGCGGTTGGTCCATACGTCAAATTGCAGCTGATACCCACATGGATGCAAGCACTGTGCATCGGCTGTGTCGGAGATGGTTGGAAAGGAGAAATGTAGCCACGTTGAGGGGTGCAGGTGCAGCCAGAGTGACGTCAGATCACTTGGATCGACGGATTCATCGACAAGCGGTGGCGAACCCGCAAGTCACTTGTATGTCGATTCTGCAGCACGTGCAAGCTTCCCTGGATGTTCCTGTGTCGACCAGAACCATTTCCCGTCGACTGGTTGCACGTGGCCTGCAATTACGGCGCCCGCTAAGAAGACTGCCATTGACCTCACAGCACAGACTCCAACATTTGGAATGGTGCCGGACCAGAGCGACGTGGATGGCAGAATGGCAAACCGTAGTGTTCTCAGATGAATCCCGCTTCTGTTTGTCCAGCGATAGTCATCACATACGTGTGTGGCGTCGACGTGGAGAAAGACCGAATCCGGCAGTAAATGTGGAACGCCCCACAGCGCGACAACGTGGCATAATGGTTTGGGGCGCTATTGCATACAATTCCGTATCACCTCTAGTTCGTATTCGGGGCACTATGACGGCCTAACGATATGTAGATAATGTACTGCGGTCGGTGGCAATCCCCTACCTTCAGGGTCTGCCAAATGCAATTTTTCAACAGGATAACGCCCGGCCTCACAGTGCTCGAATCAGCCAACATGCTCTACGAGGTGTACAGATGCTTTCATGGCCACCATACTCTCCTGACCTGTCACCAATCGAACATGTGTGGGACGTGATTGGACGCCGTTTGCAGAACCTGTCGTTCAGAGGACGAACTGTGGCAAATGGTTGAAAGGGAATGGAGTGCCATCCCTCAGGACACCCTCCGCAGGCTTATTGACTCCATGCCTAGACGTGTTTCTTCGTGCATCGCTGTCCGCGGTGGTCCTACTTCTTACTGAGCCGACGCCGTCCTCGCTCTAAATTTTGCTTATTTATTTTGAAATAAATATCACTTATTGTTCCATGCTGTCTTCTTACCAAATTTCATCAATTTCTGACCACTCCTTCTTGGTGTTGCATTTTCAATGTCGAGCAGTGTATTTGATAAGAAATATAATTGAAGCACATTTTAAGGAGTTTCAAAAGGTATTTAATTATTTTCAAAGACTCTAGAATAGGCCTTGACCCCCTCCCCCCGAATGTTTTGTAATGTAAGACAGAAAAAGAAGTTTTCTTTTTTTACAAATTCCAAATGCCAAACAATGTCGAGTTTTCTTATTGCCATCCTCGAATTCGCCCACTCTTTCTCCTTACCGCTAGTCAGCAGACATGGGATAGTTTCCTATGTAAATGCGGCGTCTGTCAACCCATGAATCTGCCTTTGTTTTATGGAAGAATGTAGGAAGAGACGCAATGTTAAACTTCTGAAAGCGCTTTCAGTGCAGATTGGGGTTATTAAAATTTGGCATTTTTTATAATTTATTCAATAATGAGAAAAGAAAAAAAAATCCGATTAAATAGTACTTTAAGCAAAAAGGTACTAATTTCCAAGGGGGGGGGCTCGAGCCCCCCCCTTGCCCCCCCTTATGGGCGCCCATGGTTCTATAATATGCAATTTTTTCGTTTACTTTGGCACCTGGTGCTGCTAGTGCTCAATGTTTTAAAAGTATTCTCAAATCATGCATACACGTTATCTTCATATACTTACTTGAATCATCTGAAAATTATTAAATATATTGGCCTTTATTGTAATTCGTGCTACTATCTGAGTTTTTGAATTCTCTCATATTTTGATGCTTTCATTTTGTAGATTAAAACATCTAATTTATTTTTTCATGCTTTCATTCAAAAGCATTTTTTTTTTTTTTTACATTTTGAACCAAATTTCCTTAAAAAGAAAAAAAAATATATGTGGAATGATTTAGAAAAACTTTGGATTGTGTACTTTTTTGATTTTAAATTCAGTTATTGGAAATATTGATGTAGAAAGAAGGTTTTCTTGGTTTAAGAATTTTCTTGTGGCTAAAAGTCAATCTGACGTTGAAAATATCAAATATACTGTCGTCCCCGGTTAATCGGGTAAAGGATAAACAAATACCCCGCTTATACGAATAAAATATCTCGGAACCAATGCCATAGACGCAATGTTAAAGATCCCCTACTTAATCGAATACCCCGTTTAATCAAATAATATTTCTTGGAACCAACAGTATTCGTTTAAGCGGGGCCGACAGTATATACTGATACAATATTTCCATTTTTTGGAGATCATAACTGAAGATTAAGAAATTTTTTTGTATTTGCTCATTTTATGCATAAATTACATGATCATTACTACTATAAAATAAATTACTAACTAAGCATTACTTCAGTTTGTTAAAGGAAAATATTCAGAGCACTTTTTTTTTTTGAATGTACAAAGCATGCTATATCACTTGAAAGAAAAAAAATTGATGCCTGGTGTACAGCCAGCTGAGTTGATTTGTATAGCCTGTTGTTTTGTTTAATACTAAGAAGCAAGCAGCTTTATAAATGTCGTGAAAACTTTGGAGCTGAATGTTCATTGATAGGTTTTTGAAGAAGTTGCATCTTATAAAAGAAGCACCAAGTAATGGCAAGTTATTGGTTTCAACTTTTCCATATTTTCCAGTCCAATTTAAAAAATATTTTGTTATTTCATGTGTCCTTACCCATGGAAATTATTTTAATATGAAATACGGCACTCTGGTGAAAAAAGGTTAGACATGGATGATGTAGAAATTTTTTTGGACAGTTGTATTGTATTTCAACTCAATACTTGTACTACTGCATTGTATTTCAACTTGTTTCCCTTTAAATTATTAAATATAGACCTGCTTAACGCATGTAATTAATTTCTCAATTAGCCCAGAATGTCAATTCTCTCCCCCCCCCCCCCCCCATTTTTTCTCTGTTTAAGACTTATTTCATGTACTAAAAGTTGTTACTCTGGTTGTAAGAAAAACAGATCGATACAGTAACACCTTGTTACATCAGGTCTTGTTATATCGCTCATTTGGATATACAGTCAGCCCTGCTTGGCTTTGCTTAATCGTGTAACGGATAAACAAATACCCTGCATAAAGGAATGAAATATCCTGGAATCGAATGTTTCCCATGCCATAGACGCTAAGTTGCAGATCCCGCTTAAACAAATACTCCGTTTAATCGAATAATATTTCTTGGAACCGACAGTATTTGTTTAAGCGCGGCAGACAGTATATTTTTCCTTTGTCCCCCCAAAAAATGTTGCTTCACACTTGACATTATAGAGGAGAAAAAATAGTTGTTTTTCCCCTTTATTAATTTAAGAGCAAAACTGGCATGTGCCGGACACCTTGTCTAGTGGTCAGAGCAGTTTGACCCAGATGGAGCTGTCCAGGGTTGGAATCCCTTCTCGGAGCGAGGAATTACGTGGAAAGTACCCTGTCATGGATGTACTTTCTCTTTCCTGTCAATGTCCATTCTTTGTCTGAACGTGTTGTTGTGCTGTGCATGGTTGCCTATAATATAAACATGTCCTTGTGGCATTTATGCGTACTATGGAAGTCGAACTTCACGCCAAATTACAGTACAGTTGGAAAAGTGAAGCGGTGCACCCCAAGTTGCCAGCTTAGCTGGCACAAGACAACGATAAACTGGCATGTTTCCGTAAATTTAACTAGTTGTAGCTTAAGCTGCAATTTTCAATTTGTATTCCATAGTAAAACCATGGAAACATTTAAAATTATTGTTTTAATTTTATAAGAAAAATTCATAGAATAATTTTAGCTTTAAGAAAATTGTCCTTGTATGATAATAAATTGGTCTTTTTTTGCAACTACATAAGTCCTTAATTTGTACGTTGATTGTTTTGTCTCTTTTATGACCTTTGTGATATCAGGTTTTTGGATAGATCAATTTTTGGTGGTTCCCAAACAACACACTATAGTGATGGGTTACTGTATGTTGCTTAAAATTCTTGATCCTCACCCCTATTCATTTTTCTTGTGGATGTGATACCATTTTTCAGTGTTTTTAAATATATTTTAGCATTTTTCAGGTTTAAATATGAAGAACCCTGTATAAAATTCAAAAGGAAAATCCATGTTCTTGTATGCTGCAGTAATTATTGCTACAAAATTCAATTGTAAATAATTGTTTAATTATATGAAATAAACATGCAACTTTAAATACATTTGTATTTATTTGCCTTCAGCTGTAAGTTACAATACAAAACTTCACTGATAACTAACTAACAGACACATATTACTTAGAAAATCTGATAAATTATTTTTTCATCATAATGCAATCATACTGTATTGATATACCGATTATCATAGCCAAAGGTACGATTGGGCATTTTGCTGGCAAACTGGTTTTTTTTCTGGGGCGGTGGCAAAAAATAGGGAAAATGATTGGTTATCAATAATATACTAATAACAATGTAACTTTGCAAGCAATACAATTGAGAGTTAAATCAAAATATTAATTAAAAATTTCATTAATACAGTCAAACCCGCTTTGGAATAGCCATCTTGCCATGAAAAATATTCTAATAAACTGGATATTCCATTATCCGGGATCAAAATAATGCACTACAACAATTCGGTGCATTAAAAATGTATTAAGCGGATATTCTTTTAACCGATATATTCAGCCGAGCCCGCTTATTAGAATACTAGCAGTACCCGCACGGCGCTGCCCGTGCAATAAATGTAAAGGCCCTTGAGTAAATTAAAAATGCGACGAACACTCTGGAGTAAAATAGTTATTTTCTTTTATTAAAATTTACTTCACAGCAATTGAAATTCCAGTAAAAGGTGGAGTTTACACATGTCGCCAAATAAATCAGAAAGGCATTAAACTACCGAAAACATTAAAAGTAGGATAGAATTGCGATAACCGGGTCTCGGCGATGAATATTTCATTCTGGCGACCCGCTACCTTCTTAGAGGCGGAAAAATATTTTTCGATTTTAGTAATCCTACAACATAGCTGATTGACGCCAACGTGACCCGGTTACCGTAATTCTACCAAAAATAGCTTTTAAAGAATAAAACATAGTTAAAATCCTAGAATAGGCCACCTCTTGGCAACATTTTAAAATCTCGCTTACTTGGCAATTTTTACTTAATGAAAAACCAATTTGTTCCAGAAACCAAGATTTTCAACCGAGATTTTTAAAAGTCGTAAGAGGTGGACTATTCTAGGACCCACCCAAAAATCAAATCAACTCTACTGTTTATCGAACTTTTCTGTTCAACAATTAACGTTTAACATGGAATTTTCAGATCAGCTACAGTTCATTACTGTGCCAAGTGCTATGCTTAAAATGTGCTATGCTCCGCTTTGGAATAGCCATCTTGCCATGAAAAATATTCTAATAAACTGGATATTCCATCATCCGGGATCAAAATAATGCACTACAACAATTCGGGGCATTAAAAATGTATTGAGCGGGATATTCTTTTAACCGATATATTCAGTCGAGCCCGCTTATTAGAATAAGCGGGCTCGGCTGAATTGATAATTATTATATTTTTTAATAATTCTCGAAACAAAAACTCTAAATAAACTGACAAATATTTCAAAACTTGTGTTTAAAAAAAATTTACTCTAATGAAGCAAATTCAATTGAATTCGATGAGACTAATATTTTATGAAATTATTTTAATCATTAGTAACATAGTCTAATATGAGTTGAAAAATCGTTCTCAAAGCAACAATTAGACATTTATGCTCAGGACCGTCATTTAGTGAGGTCAAGAGGGGGAAACTATTTCTCCGATTTTAAGAAATTACGTTTACATATAGATGGTCACTTTTGGTTGTTCTTCGGTGTAATTTGCATCGAATATAAACAATTTGACCCCACCCCGCCCAGAAAAATACAAAATGATAGGTTTGAAGGTAGCATAATATTGCTCTGAGACGATACAGTACATACTAAGAATAATTTATTTCTCTATAAATTTATATTATTTCGACAGTATAGACCAGTGGTTCCCAACCTTTTTCCCTTCACGACTTCTTTTTTTAACGACCGACCGGCTACCCCCTTGTGTTTGTAAGCGTGCGCACACATAGACGTTGTAACACTTAAAAAACATTTATGGAATTTTTTTTATTTTTAATTGCAAAATATATATTTCTTGTCTTGAAGCATGCTTCTTGTTATTTGTATTCAATGAATTTAAGATTTTTATCACAAGGGTAACTATTTGAACATGTCAAATTAGCAGCAAATCTAAGAAAAGGCAATTTACCAATAGGTGCTGTTCTAGCTTTTTTAATACATAAAAACATAACAACAGAACTTAATAATATCATTTATTACAACATTAAACATTCATACAATATTTATAAAATGACAAGGTAGCAAATGAGCATTTCCTAGGAATGGATTACTTCAAAAATACTAAAGACATTCATTACATGTTACTTAAGATGCACTTTTAAAAGAAGGAATGAAAATATAAGTGCTAATCAATGGCAATTTTGTTCAGATACATAACTGATATTTAGATTTTCACGTCAACTCTAGTTATAATATCACAAACGCAAGGGTTAGATTGTTAACATTTAATTAAAGCTCAGTTTGAGATTCATATACATACTCAGGCGAAGAAAAACTACACACCAACATGAAGTGATGCAGCTATAATAATCAGACAAGCACAGTACTCAATGTATTTGTATACAAAAAAATTCAGTTAAACAGCATAGAATTATCAACTCTTGAAAACAATACCAGTGAAAGTTAATTAGATTACTCCAGAAAAATATATGTAACTATTGATCATTCTCATAATATTTTCAAATTACAATATCACAAACGCATAATTGAAGCTCGATTTGTACATACTCAGGTCTAAGAAGAACTATACACTGACATTATATGTTTTCTAATATTTCTGCTATTAATAGATGAATATACAAAACAAACTTGCATTAATGGAGCAAATACATATCCTGAAAAAGCTTTTAAAATATTAAGAATACAACAGCAGCACATAAAATGACGAAATAAACGAATAAAATATTGATAACCTAACAACTCGATGTCTGCAAACAGGACATTATAGGCCTATGTATTTTCTAATATTTCTGCAGTTTACAGACGAAAATTAGAAGCAAACATGCATTCATGGTGCATAAATATGTCCTGAAAATACTTTCAAAACACTTAAAACACAACATCAGAACAAAAAATGACAAAATAAACGAATATATGTTGATCACGTAACGGCGCGTCGTCTGCTAAAAAGACATTATAGGCCTATGTATTTTCTAATATTTCTGCAGTTTACAGACGAAAATAAGAAGCAAACATGCATTACTGGTGCGTTTACATAGTCTGAGAACACTTTCAAAACATTAAAAAACAAATCTGAAGCATTTTAAATGATGAAATGAACCAATAAATATTGCTACTTACCGCACTTTAGCGTTGACAGTTATGCTGAATTCACCGTAGCAGACGGTGTTTGGAAATCTGTCGAAACCTGTGACGTCACACTAAATGCGTCCATTTCACCCCTCTCTCTTACTCTGGAAAGCTTCTGTTTACCCGCTGCCCTTATCTTCTCCTTTCCATTTTATGGTTGCCTAATTGCATCTTCAGTACTTGGTGGGTCAGTTTCTTTAACAAAAGCATGGGAGCAGAAAGCACCGAGTTTTACAACCATGTCTAACTTTTCCACACAGCAGATGGGCTCTGTTTGTTTCCTCTTTTCCTCTTATCAGATGATGATACTACCAGAATGCCTTGACCAGAATGCAAATAATTACTCTTTTACTTTTTTTCTTTTTAAAGAAAAGGGAATAGGTGGGTTAGTGAGGGTGGAGAAGATTCGGCACAATTTACTGCTCTGTCTTGAGGCAGTAGCATATAGTTAGTTGAGTTAGCTTTGATTGCACTTTTTCTCTCCTAAGTTACATGAAAAGAAAAATCATTTACAAGAGATTTTGGTTCTATTTATTTCAATAAAGATCGAAGATGGGACAGCTGACTCTTCTTTTTTTTTTTTTTTTTTTTCTTTTCTTAGTCTCTTTCTATCCTCTAACTCAGCAACTAAAAATTAATTAAACCAATTTATGCAACGTCTTTTTACTCCTTTAGTAAGGTAAGTAAAATAATTTAATTGCTAGTTTTGTTCGTGTTTGTCGTTTAATTTTTTGTCTTGAATTTAACTAAAGGACTGTAGGATTAACTACAGGTTCACTGTAGTAACCATGAATTCAGAATTTTATGAATAATTTATTTCTTATTTTGCAATAGAAGAACATTTAGTTTATGAATGATGTTATGTTTTACATAATTTCATGTTCAATATTTAGAGAGTGATATAATTTTAATGTAACGGATAAATTAAAAATGTATCAGAATTTAAAATATCAAAATTACTTGCTATACTCATTAAATTATTTTCCTCATTCACGTGCTTTTGAAGGTTGTTCCAAATTGCATTTCTCAAAATGTTTTTAAAAATGTCTAATAATGGTTCAAATTGTATTGCTGTTGGTTAGTACAAGGAAATATCTTCATAAAGAAAAATGCTTTGTGATTCTTCTTAAAATGATGTATAAACCATGAACTCTGGTCTTTGGCGTGATGATAAATTGATTTTCCTTTTCGTAATCGAAGATTTCGTTGTAAAAAATGTTAATGCGCAAATTTTATTATCGTTTAGGTTCACTATTTTAAAAATATTTAGTATTGTTACGACTGCGGGCCTATATCGAAGTGTATCCACGAATATTATACTGGAGTTAGTAATATTTACTCAGTTAGAAAATATTTAATAACTCCTTATGGCACTCTTTTTTATAAGCATGTGAAATTCATTTCCCATTCATTAACGCATTAAAAACGTCTAATATCTCAAATTGTATTTATCATAGGTTTTTATCAGTACCAGAGCTTTTTTTCATGCTATTTATTTTGTTTTACAAAAGAATAGAACTTTTGCTTAAACCAATGTTCCCTTAATATTTTCATAGTCTGAGGAAAAACCTTTGTGAGCTAAGTAGTTTTCATTTCGGTGTTTATTAAAAAAAAATATTTCGTAATACTCAAAAGTTTTATTGTATTCAGAAATTAACTCGAAAGTTATAGTTGTAAACAATATTACCTGAAAAAAAAATATTAATAACTGCAAGTTCTTTCGTTGGTGCTTTCAGTTATTTTGATTTCCCTTCGTTATAAAAATGCCTTCATAGGGAATAGGAATGTTGTAATTGAATTTCCATTGAACTCCTTATTTTTACATAATTCAAACTTCTACCATACATTGACACCGGTTCAAATCAGTTAAAATATTTTAATCTGATAAAAAAAATACAAATATTAACTTTTTACATATTTACTTGTACAGTTTCAATTTTTGGTTAGTCAGTTTTTGTTTATCTTAATGCCAATAAGCAAATTTCCGCTGACAAAGTTGTACGGTGTGAAACAAAATAAATGATATTATCCGTCTAAAAAAGTAAAGTTTTTTCTTGATTTCTAAACTTTTTTTCTTTTGAAATAATTTTATTATGTTTTAAGTATAATAGAGTAAGTATTCTTTAATACTTAAAAGCGCTTACGACTGTAAACAAAATTAGAATTCCTACAATAAATTTTTAATGCATAACATAGATTTTTTGAATCAATTAAGGTACAATCATAATTTCAATTATATCAAGTTTTTCAACATTATTCAAGACAATGAAAGGTCAATAGGTCTTCAGATTTTATAAAATGAAGGAGACTAAAGCATTACAATCTACAAAAGTTTGTGGATTAAGAAAAATCGTCTTTAATTCAGCCATTACAGAGCTATTATGCTATTTTTGGAATTTTTACCTAGAAATATAGTAAATTTTTCTGCTAATGATTATCTTTCGAGATGAAAATCATTTGTGAGCAATAACTCTGCAACTAGACTTCAAAAGCTGACCCAGTAGTGCGAATTTTCTTCTCTTTGTCAATCAGACAACATGTGATAAAGAGTCGATATACGGCTTAATAAAGGGGAGGCAGAAGCTGTAGCTACGCCACTGGCCAAGCATAACCTATAAAATAATTTTTCTTTGACTTCGATTACAAGCAATTTTCAATGGAGAACCTCTTTCCGGTGTCTGATGTTGCCAAAGAGAGCTTTAGAATATACTTTTTTAAGCGAAAAATCTTAAATTTCCATCTCCTTCCTCTAACCTCACTAAAGATTATTTGCGTTTTTATAAAACCGTATTGTCAAAAATTTGAGAACCATCAAGCCCTCTCCTCTCTACGGGAAAGTCGGACAGAAGGTCCAAAACCGAAAGGTCGAACCCTCAACCTCAGTGGAAAGCAGACAAATCATTTCAGGGGAGGGGGGGGCTGAATCTCTTTGAGAGGGGAGGAACACCTCATGAAATGTAGCAAAGTAAATGTCTCGAATTTCTGCTTCAATGCCTTTAAGTAGCCAAAAATACATCATTAAAAAAAAACTTTTTTATCATTAAACTTATTGTGAAGAAAGCGTTTTGAGGGACATAGAGAATGCTAAATTTAAATTAAAAAAAAATTCTTCATTGAAAAAGGTGTTGCTGAAACACTTGTTTGCAATATTTTGGCAAATTAACGCTCTAATAGTATTAATTTTGCAGTTTATTTTACTATTGTTTATAATACGGGATTGCAATTCAATTTGCTGAAATTTATTTAACAGAAATAGGTGGCTGAAAAACATTAATCGGTTTTTCTAAAACATAGATTTGCAATAAAAATGAATTAAATGGAATAATAGGATAATCGTAAACATGACGTACCGTAAAATGGGGCGAATCGGAACACTTTTCAGCTTTGATTGTAAAAAAAGCAGTTAAAAGAATTTTTTTCAATTTGATTTTCTGGGTAAAAACTTCGGTCTTGCTTTACTTTTGATATTCCAAGCAAACACAAAACATTTTGAACAGTTATTATTAAAATATATAGGAAATTATGGGTGTTCCGAATCACCCCGCTGATAGGGGTCAATCGGAACACATGTTAAAATTTGTATTTTTTTCCATGAAACCGGTAATAGGTCTCACAAACATCAGTAATATTGATGTGGAAAACTAGAACAGATAATTACTGTCAAAAAAAAGTATAATTTCAATACCAGTAAACGTTTATAATTTGTCAAAATTCAAAGTAATTTTGAACTTATGAAAAATGAAAAGTAATTTTAAGAAATGTTTTTGAATTGAAATACAAAGATTTAACACGAATAGAAGTCACTCATGTCGTCCACAAATATGTTCTTGTCCTTAAAACTAGCAATTATGACTTGTCTTAAGTTTTTTCATAGCATTTTCTGGGATGATCTCTGCCTTTTCTTTAGTTTCTTAAAATCTTTGGGTTTCGGGGATTGTCGTGAAAGATTTTTTCGCTTATTCATCACTGTCTGAGTGCTTGCCTTTTGCTATCTAAAGTCTATATGACTTTCCTCCTCGTATTTTAAATAAAAAGAAGTCTCCTGGAGAAAAAATCTTATGAAATCTGCAACTTTCTGTCATTCTTTGATCTAATTGCTCACGAGAAGGGATAAACAGTAATAAATCCTTGTCCTTGTCTTGATTAGAGGAACTGGGGTTAGAATCTTGATTTTTCAAACAGTTTCCTTCAAATAAGTTTGAATTGGAACAACAGAACAAAGCGTTCCGATTCACCCCGCAATTTTTTTTCCAACGGCATTTTTTAGAATTCTTCATTTTTATGACACAATTTATAAAAAATGTAAATTCTAATGTGGTATTCTGTTGTTCAGATACATGTATAATTGAAACATACCACTCTTAGGTTTAAAATATAAGAAGGTTTGTTCTTGCATATGAAGTTTTGCAGTCTATGAAAATGTAATGTTTTCTAGCATTCCACGTACAGCCCTCCTTAGAAGTTGCAAGATTGACTAAAGTAATTTTTTCCTACTTCCTATGATCTTACCTTTCTAAAAAAAAAATTAATGGCGAAAAATACCCAATAGTATATTTATGAAGAATTTCTTTGTGCGGTCTGGAAGTTTTGTTCCGATTGACCCCGCTATTCCTATACACCCCATTTTACGGTATTGTAAAATAGACATGTCGGTTGATCAGGATCCCGGATCAGGTTGCGCTTGGGGCCTCAAAATCCTATGATCCGCCACTCGGCATGTTACCTGAGGTCAAATCAGTGGAAATATTGAAATTGGTTGAAGTGTGACTGCTGAGTTCGAGATTGCTCAGAGCATTATTTTACGACTTTGCAGAGCATTATTTTACGACTTTGCAGAACACTTCAAACTACAAGAGCCACAAGGTTTTTACCTCTTGTCACACTGCGCTCTACTCTTATTTTTCCATAAAGTTTCTTTTTTAAACTTTAGATTTCTTTTTTGGGAAGTGCTTCTACAGTGCCTATCTTCTTACGTCTAGGGGATCTAATGGTGTAAATTGCGTTGGTTTAGAAAGCTTTTGTGCAGCGTCATTGAGAAAACAGGTTCGTCCTTAACTTCTGCACCTCAATGTATAATGATAAGCACTTGAAAATGGCTGAAAACTTTTTTGTTGAATTTCAATTAGCTAGATGTGTGAAAACGTGCCAAATGGTTAAAAGAACACGGAGCTAACATTTCAACACGTTTGAAAACTATGTAGTTCATATCGTACCATAATTACCCACTTAACAACTAACAGTATTCAAGGCAAAATTTAGTTTAGTCAACTTTTGCTTAGTTAATGTAATTAAATACCATACATAATTTTCAAAGGAAATGAGATAACTGATGTTTTGACTTGAACGCGGAGGCTAGCTATTGCTGTCTAGGAGCGATAAGTACATGATCTTCGATTTTTCCAAACTGGGACAAATCTTCCTTCAAGGTTTTTACATCGAGTTTCAAAAAAAAAAAAAAAATCCTCCACTGAAATAGGGTGAATTTGCTGCCCCTCTCCCTCCAAGGAGTCACCCAGAGTCCGGCTTGCTTTCTCCTAGAGCTCCTGTAGAAGACAGGCTGACCTATGCCGCCATTTTGATGCCCACGGTCTCAGATGTAAACAAGAGTACGCTGCTATGTTGGCGCATTTATCGCTTTTATTGCGCGTTTTACAATTTCGTTAGAAACAAATTTCCGAGTTGCGTGTCAAAAAAGTCTTATCCTTTGGAAGCGCGAATATACAAATGAAAAATTTTTGAAAAAAAAAATTCAACATTTTACAGTATCATATTCTATTTACATGGAATTATAATGCAAATGAACTTTAATGAGAAAATTAAGTACTGTTTAAGGAGTTGTTTCTCTGAGAATTAATTTATCGGTGATTTTGTGAATTTTACCGAAAGTTTTTTCTATATATAAAGTTCAAATAATTCACGGGGCTTAAATTTTGGCATTTACAATACGCTTAAGTATTTTCACAAAATAATTTCTTTTAATTCTGTATAATTGGGTGAATTCTAAATTGGGTGAATGCTTCTCAAGTAAAATGTATTTTTCAAAATTGGTTGTGAGTTTATATGAGGTATAATAACTAAAACTGAATGAGTAAATAAATAAATACTACCTCCACTAAAAATTTTTGAACTTATGTCCAACAATAAAATTTAGAGTTCAAAAAATAAAAACTTAATACATAGATGATGCCCATTTTAATTAGTTTTTTAAAGTGCCTTTATGAACTGACGTTTTTGTTGATGATTCCTAAAGAATCGATTTACTGTTAAGAATCTCTCAAGTCATTGTTTACTTCAGAAGAAAATTATCCAACTAAAAATTACTTATAACTTTATAAGTTGAGCATGAAATCTGAATGCATTTTCAAAAGATGACAATTAAATAAAAGAACTAGCCAAGGAAATCAATCTTCAATTATTTGCTTAAAAATTTTAATTTTTAATGCTAAAAGCATTGCTTTGATTTGTTTGAAGTAGTAATGAAAAATCAGACATTTAATTACGACGCATTCCTCGCTAAATTAAAAGTACGACGAGTGTTTAAATTTGGTTGGCGATAAACATTGGTAAGAAAAACCTTTTACCGCCAAGATTTATGGCAAACCTGTTATTTCTTAAGGTATTGTTTTTTTAATTACTACATCAAAAGTTTCAGTGTGTAGACCAGTTTTTTGTTTAATTCGGGAAAAAGAAGACATTTCATAACAGATTCTAACCAAATAGATAAGGTATCCATAAAAAATCAAGCGCACTAGCTATGCAAAGTTGGGAATTTTTTGGCGGAATCCAATTTTCGCGCCGGCAGTTTATAATCCAATTCTTCCTTCTTTTTTCACATGTTGGGAACCTAAACATTCGGATTTTATTCCTCGAGTGATTGCTACAATTTATTGCAGCACAATCACCCATTTTTCTGCATATAAACCTACAAATCGGCGAGGTTTTTGTTTGCAGACGACACAGCAAGCACACTCGGTGGGAAACAAAATGGCTGACGAGTCAGCTCCTAGTTATAGTAGCCTTACTTTCTCCTAGACAGTACTCTTCGCGGATAATGCCGTCTCACGATTTCTTTCAACAAGCTGCTTTCGGTGCTTCAGTCACCAACTTCAGGCGTCTTTCCACAGCCTCCCAATAAGGCAATAAGCAAAATATCCTGCCCCAGTTTTGCATAAAAGTTGACGAGTCAACAAAGAACATCTTACACCAACACCAATACTGTCTCAGTAATGCTGTGTTGCTCCATTTATGTTGTCAGCTAATTGCTTTATTATTCACTGTCAAGGTGTATGCAGCATCTTATGAGGGAAATATCAAAGTAAATTGTGTTTGCAATGCTGCATACATTGACAGGAAAAGATATTGTCAATGACAGCTTGAAATCAGCCTCTAGGTAAGATATGATTGCTTTCGTAATAGTGCATATATATTGTCTTGTCAGGAAACATTGATATAACAGCATGAAAGCAGTATGTTGGCAAGGTGTTTCATATACTTATTTATTCGAGTTATTTTCACCTTAAACTCACGAATTTGTTTTCACTCTTTAAATTTTTCTGTTATTCTTCAAGACTGATTCATTTTCTAGACTAAAAATATTTGTAAGACTATAAATCGTAGATTCATAAGAAGATATTTTATTTGCTATTTCATTGTTCATCATGTGTGTGTGTGTGTGTACATTTCTTCATTAATATTGGGTATAACTTTACATGTTAAAACGTGTTTCATCATAACTTATAGACGTTTCAGACAAAGCCAGAGCAAAGAACTTTGGTAGAATTTTCTTGTTTCATAGAAGTTCCCTTAATATAATAGATTTATTTTAAATTTATGCATTTTTAGAGAGTGTTATTAAGACGTCAAATGCCTAGTTAGGAATTAGAAAGGAAGGTTTCATTGCACATTTTAAATTGTAAAGAGAATAAATAAAAAATTTAAGCCCATATACAAGGGGATGTCACCAATAAAAATGTTGTTTGGTAAAATATAAATTTATCTTTATTATAAAGAATATCATAAATAGTCAATCAAAACAATTAAGCTTACTCATGAGCTGGAAGTGATTATAAAGTCTTCACTGCATATCCCTTGTTGTCAGTCACGATTAGCAACAGAAATCAAAATTTTTGGCTATTTCTGTATTGATTGGACATTGGCTGAGAAATGGCTTGATTAGCTAGCTCTTGTAACTTGAACCAGATTTTTTTTTTAATATATGCTTTGTTTCATGTTTGTGAAAATGTGCTTCTCATTGATATATATGATGCTTTTTGTTTCAATATCTGTCCAATTTGTTTCTGCTGGTATGCACTAATGTAGTTTGTTTTCAAATTTTGGTGCAAAAATTCAGAAAATTTTAAAACAGCTATCACACACACATTTTTATTTAATTTAATATGTAAATAATGTTAAATAACATTTCATACAATTATTGATACAATCTAAATATGTGGCTTAGTCCATGATTTTGATATATTCCTCAGAGAAAGACAATCAAAAATGCATATCTTCATTGTTCCACTGCAACTGTAAAAGAAATAAGATAATAAAAAACAACAGTAAGGAAGTAAAACAAATAATAGGGATTCGAACCTCATTTTTTGAAGTACAAACACTGAGTTTTGTCTGCTATAGTACAGCTTTGTTAAGATGAAGCCCAACACTGAGAAAGTTTACATCTTTTCACCAAAAAATGAAAGTAATTAGTGGCAAGTAGAAAAGGGTTATTTTGTAAAAGCATTGTGCCAGTATTCCAACTCAAATCTACACTCACAACAATTCCAGGCATCATGGATCAGGGGCCTCCAACAGGTGGATTTGTAGCTGGTAGTCTCCTAACAGTAGAAAGCTTTAGTAGTAGGGAAAATCAGGTTTTGGAGCAGCAAAAGACTTTTGTAGGAGATAAAAAAGCAGAAAAAACTTGGATGTTTTAAGAGCTGGGGGAACTGGTATATCATCAGCTGTTGTAATAAAGGTTTTTTTTTTCTTTTTTTTTAACACTGGAAACATAGGCATAAAAAAAACAATGCAAATAGCTGAGTGGAACTGGTCGCTTTTTTAGTTTCAAGTTTCCGAACTTGAAAGTCTATTTTTCCCTTCTTCCATGAAAATTTAGGACTAATTTTATATTTTTCCAGCAACCTCTTTCACTCCGCAATTTTTTTTTCGCAAAAAATATGAATTCACATTATTCATATCTCTACGATGATAATTAACAATTTTGCATCAAATGAGGACACAACAGTTTGAGTTTGAAATTATTGGTTTTGTGCAATAAATTTCTTCAGCATAGTTTCTGGTTCTAAGCAAAAATAATTTTAATAAAAAAATCACCCGATTAAGCAGTTAACATTGGCCGATAGTCTAATCGGCATGGTTGTGCATCTCCAGTTTCAAACTTAAAAAGTTATGATTAAGGTTCCCTCCTGGGGACAAATTGAAAACCTGTTGGGAGCCTGAAATGAATGGTGAATAAAAAATCAGGAATATGAGAACAAAGAGCTAAAAATCAAGACAAAGTATTTGTTATCAGGAATGCAGTTAACTCTCAATTAACCGGGGAATAGGGTGGCAGGGAAACCACAGATTAGCAAATTCCACATAAGAGGGGAAATAGTTTTAAAAATTTATACTATTTTATGCAATATCGAAAAAAAAAAAAAAAAAACAATAACATTTGAAAACTTTCAAGATATAACTAAAATCAATAACAGTGCATGTAAAAACCTAATGTATAGGCTAAAAAAAGTATGTTTATTATTTCAAATGGCTTACACACACATGCAAAAGGGTGGGCCGCAAAAAACTTTTTTTGGAAATCTATTTTCGGATACTGCACAAAAGTTGCTCTATGAGCTAGTTAGAGCTCACAAAAAATTTCTTAAACATTAAAATATATATCTAGCTGTTCCCTTTTGACATTGAAAAACAAAAATAAGAGAAAAAATGCATTTTTTGTAGAAAATAAATTCGAAATATTCTACTGGAATTTAATGAAAATGTTACATAATGAGCCAGTAAGTACATAAAATGTGTCATCGATTTTGGTAAATATTTAAAGCGCCTTTTTAGAACCAAAAATAGGAGAAAAATGAAACAAATATTGACTTTCTAAAAAATCAGTAAGGTAAGAATTCAACTACTTTCTTTTGTGGCAAGACATAATCGAGACAAATACTGTTATTCAGTGCTCAGATTTTCAATATCTTTTATATCCAGAACTTAAATATTGTAGTCAGTTTTTTTTTTAACTTGACCACTGGATTGTTTTCGCAGTATTTTAGATGCTGTCCAATTGGTCCAGAGTATAAACATTGTCCCTTTTTGCAACCATCCATTTCCGGAATAAGATACCTTATCGGCGACTTTTTAGTATGTATCAGACATATACTCCATGCAATACACCGCCAACTCCACTATTTTGATCTATGGACTGCAGTTTCGAGCTTATTATGCTTTCATAAGCATGGAATACGAAAGTAGTCGAGTTGGAGGTAAAAATCCTCTTATAAAGCAAAGAGAGCAAAAAAAAAACTGGTAGCTAATGTGAAATTAGAATACTAGCGAGCGACCTCACTTGGTACGATACAACTCGTAAATTTTTTAGGCAGAGCTCAAGGTATAAAGCAGTGAGTAACCACGGGCGGTTACTCACTGTTTTATATACTCCACTGTTAAGGTGTTTTAACATATGTCTCAAGTAAACGAATTATTCCACCTTTCCATCACTTAGATTTTCAAAGCATATGCATTTTTGATACTCATGGACTCTAAATTGTTAAATATTATTTTTTAAATAGTAGTAAAGTTATTTTAGAAAAAATAGCATTAGTTGAGTGCATTCTTCTAACCAGGGAAAAAACAGAAACTTGAGTTGAAAAAATGAACGTCTTCTATAGGATAAGTTTCATTTGAGTGTGAAAAGTTTTTTTAATCAGTAAGAAAATATCACTTAAAATTGATCGAGTTTTGTGTGTATTTATAACTACGCATTACATATGATATTCATTGTATTTCAGTTAGCTAATTTCGAAGATACTATTTAGGGTTTTCTCTCACAAGTCTATAAAGAAACTTATCCAAACTATCCAAAAACAAATATCACATAAAATGTTTTTTCCGTTAACTCTACTGACTTACTGCAAACTGCTTGCCACACTTGTACAAAGGCATTCCTAGTCCAATACAAAAGCCAATGCTGCTCAGTATATAAGCAAGTATATAAAGCAGGTTTATGCTGATTAATGTGATTTGAAATAAAAATGAAATTGAATTGCCAGTATTCTGGAGATTTTATTTATCTTGCAAGGCAGTTTCCGGGGACGGCTAAAGTTTATATTCCAAGTTTTCTATAACAATGAGTATTTTAATCACCTCAAACAGCTATTTTTACCAATGTTATTCTTGTCAGATGGTGTATGATTCTTTAAGCTTCCTAAACTCAATTGCAAAACATCTAATTATGTGGATGTAGTTCATTGGTCAAATTGTGCTGTTACAATCTACAATGCACCTGAAAAGATTTGAAAGAAATGTGTCAAAATCAGCTTACAGAATTAACTTTTGAGGAATTTTCCTGTCTGCTCTCACAAACACTGTTGAATCTTTTGTAAAACACATATCTCAAACTGCAATGAGAGTTTGGTGAGACCGCATTAGATGGATGCATTCGTGCATAACTTCAAGCTAAAAAAATGCTTCAAACGCTTGACAAAAAGGTCCAATATTATTCGAACACCTAATAGTCAATACATGACATATTATAAAAATTTCTTAGTTTGTAGATTTAAAAAAATATTTTCCCTTCAGCTAATTTCAGAAAATATGTGATACTATTACAGAACAATTGAATAATTACTATGGTTATTAATACTATTTAATTATATGATGAATTGATTTTGAAAAAAAAAAGAAATTGTGCATTTTTTCTGATTTTTTTAGAAAATAGGATATTTTTTTCATTTTTCCCAATTTTTGATGCTAGAAAAACGCAGTTCAATATTTTACCAAATCAATTAAATATTTCATGGACACTTACTGGCTCACTGTGTAACATTTTGATTACATTGAATTAAAATATTTACAATTTATTTTTGAGTTTGTTTTTTACAAAAAATGAATTTCTCCTCTTATTTTTGTTTTTTAGGGTCAAAGGTGGCCAGCTAGATATTTTTTAATATTCAAGAAAATTTTTGTGAGTTAACTAGTTCATGGAACAACTTTTGCACGCTATCCATAATTGGATTTCAAAAATGGAAAAAGTTTTTTGACCTTTTTCGGCCCACCCTAATATGCAAACAAATTATACAAACAGAGTATCTGAAACAGATCAAGAAAAGTGTCACAAAAACATGTAGGGAAGGGATTTTTTTTCTTTTTCCAGAAATCTGGACTGATCAGGTCACTTGTTTCACACGTAAGTAGTTTAGATCAAAAACAGTAAGTGGGGTACATCAAAAAGTCAGAAAGTAGTTTAGTTCTAAGGCAGTACGCAGCATAGACCTAACAATCAGGTTTCAATGCCAGTTTCAATGATCTAGGAGGGTTTAATGTCATTGGAAATCGGGGTGGAAGAAGAAACAAGAATGTAGGCTTAAAATTGAGGGAGCCGTGCTCTGACTGCCCCTTCATTCCAGAAATGCGCCCTTCTTGTCCTTTTATTAGTGAAACAGCAACCTTTTTGTTTAGAAACCAGCGACCTGTTAATTTTGGACAAAGTGTGCCATAAAAGGTAGAAGAAGCACCTCTCTCACCTTGTTTTCTCTTTCCTGCTGTTGGAACAAGTTTTTGAAATTATTTAGTATTTGTTTGATGTTTTATTTGTATGGAGCTTTGTAAAATGTGTTAACATGTTCATTCTAATTTGCATATCAACATTTGTAAATTAGACTTTTAAAGTGGCAACAGTTCTCTTTTCTGTAATTATATTTATCAGGATTTTTGTAAAGTGCGGCTCAGATCAGATTAAATCACGCGTGTAACCCTAGTTTTTGTTGTGTTCAATAAATGTTGTTAAGTTTTATCTTCTAGTTTGTAATGCTTGCTTTTCACGAAGTGCACAGAAGCAAAGCCTAGACATTAGGTACATGCCAGAACCTGCAAAGTTTATTTCTTACACCTGCACTCGACTAGTACAATAGACCTCTGGTCTCAGTGTGTAGGAACACGATAGGATGGGAAGTTTTAGGAAAGACCCATTTGTAGTTTTTTAAGTTTTATTACACATTCAACGGATACAAACACACATAAGGACAATAGAACACGACCAGAGACGACTATGCAAAAGTGCAAAGTAACGAGAGCCAAGTCGAAGTTAAAGTTAATGTTTTGGTCGCTTATGGCGCCATCTAATTAATGGTGGAGTTACAACACAGTGCTTGGTTCGTCTGAACCCTCCTTTCTCTCATTTCAACACCTACGCTCCCCTCCCCAACCCCAACTTGAACTCGCACAAAGCTGATTATTTTTGTTGAGCAGGGAAGGAAGGCATGCTTTCTCTCCAGTTACTCATAACCACCTGCTTTTATCTTTAGTTTTACCTTTATTCCTTTATTTTGCCTGTAGGTGCTCCTGTCATTTAATCCAGAGAATAATGTCTGATGACCAAGCCAAGGGCTGTTCTTTCTCATAAGCCTCAGCTGATTTCCAAGAATCTCATTATTACTCCTTGCCTCTCAGTTCACCTGCCTTTATACCGCCACAAGTAGTGCAGGAAGGGTTTTCTTTGTCCAGTCGATGTGTGTCTTATGCAATTTTAACGTTTCTTTTCAACTAAGTTTAGGGAAAAGGAAGTTGGTTTACTCCATTTAATAATTTTTCCTTCAAATAGAAAGCAAATTAACAGGGCAATTCTTACTAGTGTTTTATCTATATTTTGAATTAGAAGTAAGCCACTGTAAAATGCTTAATAAATGTCCCCAAACATGTTGCTGAAATTTGCAAAAGAACGGATTTAGTTCTTAACTAGTAAAAGTGAAAATAAGTAGGAGAATGTGAGGCAAAGTGAAACAGTTAAGATGACTCAACTGTTTCAAAATGAACAAATTCGAAATTTGTTCAAAAAATCAGAGTACATATAGAAGGAATAATGAACTTGAGTTGAAGTATTATTTTTCAACTTTGGCAGTTATTTTACATCTTCAAAAAAAAGGAGGAAATTTTTTCGCTCAAAAAATCATGGGACAAAGTGAAAAATACAATATTTTGTAATGAAACATTTTCTATTTAATGAATTACAGTAATTTTCATCAAATGAATGCATAAATAAAGAAATAAATGAATTAACGGAAAAAGAAGCGAATAAATATATGAGCGAATGAATTAATAATGAAAAAAAGAAATGAGTGAATAAAAGAGAATGAATAACAAAATAAGTGAATGAATGAATAAATAAGTGAATTAATAAGTAAAAGAACATGAATAAATTAATAAATACATGCTTGGTTTAGTAAATGAATGCATAATCAAATTAAATGAGCTCTTTCACTTTGTCCCGCATGCACTTAACTAATTACATTGAACATTGAAAATAAAAACAGGCCAAACATAAACTAAATAAGAATTGCACTGTACATAAGTATATCTCAATAAATAGTTAAAATGATTATTACAAAAATTTTATCATTTTGTAATAACAAGAAATATTTTCAAATACTGAAAATGTAGGTACTGAAAGGTATCAAATACTGAAAATGACGTGTATAATTTTTTTCATTGACCTTTGAAACTTATTTAATTTTTGACAGGAATCAACTATATGTCTTGGAACTTGGTTAAAATATCAGCAATGTATTCGGACTAAAAAAGAAATTCTACTTGCTACAGTGACGTGATGTAGTTTGCGGCAAGAGTTTGTTTATTTCTTTTTAAAGATATTTGGTGACTAGTAAAGAGGTTTTTATTTTGTATCATTTTGGTGGAAATCTTTAGTTTTAGATAACATTTTCAGTCTCTTATTTCATTTGTAACTAATCATTTGTTAAAAAATTAGTCAAGGTAATATGTCATCACGAATGATGTATTTAAATTAATAGGAAGCACATTCAACAATTCCTGAAATTCTACAATTTCAGCATAGAAATGCAAATTATTTAAAGATAATATACGGACATGAAAGAGAAAAACGAACATTAACACAATATGTTGTTTGTAGTATGCCTAGGAGCCAGTGGCGGATCCAGCGGGAGGGGCACGGGGGCACGTGCCCCCTGTCATATATTCTCGAAGAGCATAGAACCCAAACTGAAACAAGAAACGCCGATCAAATTATTGGGGACGATTCAATACATCTGTTTTGCATTTTTTAAAAATATTTTCTAACAGTTTTTTGGCAACGGAATCGTAAAAGAAAAAAAATATATTAATACCGTGACAGAGACCTATTTGATAACCAGCAAAAAAAATGCAACTGTCACAATTGCTTCGATTTACTTTTAGTAATGAATAATTAATTAAGTGTCCAGCAATAAGTGGGAACCTGAGAGAAATTGGTGTATTGCCGTCACTTGTAGACCTTTATGACGATAACATCCAACAAATCGCAAAAGCAGTTATGAGGATCCATGGAGGTATTTAGTTCGGCTAAGTCATAGACACGACAAAAAAAAAAAAAAAAAATGAATAAATAGTTTCATTTTTCCGTTGTGAGAAAAATATGTCGATTTCTTTTTTTTTTTTTTTTTCTTTTCTTTATTGATCTTCGGAGCTTACGAATGTCCCAAACTTATTCCATGGCGCCAGATCGTTTAAAAGCAAAGACACTCTGCTTTGACGTATTTTTGCTTACATTGTATTTGCAAAAAAAAAGGGGAGGGGGGGAGACGTAACAAGCAGTTGGGTGGAAGTATGTTTTTGCGTTCACATTCCACTTGGCTATTACAGGCATTTAGTTTTTTATTCCTTAAACTTAAATCAAACGGGAAAAAATACTCACTTAATACATTTTTATTACGGCTATATTTCTTCAAACAATAAAATATGTTTTGATACTTGTCTGAATGATACGGCGCCATGTCTGTGCATTCTTCCGAATTCAGACTCATCAAAAAAGTTGTCATCCAAAGCACTTTAGCTATAATATTGTTATGTGTTAACCGTTATGGGAAAGTAGATTCAGTGATATTTTCTCGTGTTCCGAGTTCTTTTTTATTCTTTTACAAGCACTTTGCTGAATGAAATAATGTTGTGTACGTATTCAAACTCAAATTAATAACGTTCCCCTTATGCAAGGTATCCACAAATAAATAAACACTTTCAAAGGACACCTTCTACTGCCAGAGTCATACTATACCATGACTGCTTGATGGAATGCCATTATTACCAGGAACCGAAAGGTAATGAAAACAGGATAATACATAAGTATACGACAGTTGTTTGTTTTTAGCAATAATTATTATTTTTTAGTTAAAAAATTAAAATGTGATTTTGTGCTCCTCCTGTAGATTTTCTCTGGATCCGCCACTGCTAGGAGCTTAGATAAAATATTACTAGATAGGTGGAGTTGCAAACTATGACAATATTTTGCCATTTCACTTCGCCCAACATTCCTCTACAACTAAGAGTCATCATGGCACCTAGATTTGAAATCTGATTTTTAATACAGGAGCCACTAGCATGCTATGAGGTGGAGTATGGCCAAAAAGTTTTGTAACCACTATTCTAAAGCAAACATAAAACACTAAACACATTATTCGCAAAAGTTGAGCTTCATTAAAATGAGAACACTATTGCTGACAATGAAAGCAACTAACCTTAAGAAATCAATTTTCACTTTCTTTGAACTTGGTATTGTATATTGGCATGTACTGCAACACTAATTTCCAATCTGTCACATAAAGGAAAGCAGATCCAGCACATGCTCCAAATACCATTCCAGTAGGAGCCCTAGATTAGAATAAAACATCTAATTATAAAAAGGAGCATCAGAATATTTTTTTATTAAAGTGAAACAAAAATGTAAGCAGAGTAACCAACTTGAGAAGATCTCAAATTTTAAAATGCTTTTGCTATTTTGAAACTTAAATCTGCTTTAAAAATTCCATGAATTGCATTTAACATACTTGTATGTTAATTTTAAAAATATCTTTAAGTTTTATAGCATTTTTTATTAATATTACAACTACTTTTAGAATTACCAGCAAAACATCCCTTTTTTAACACCCAAAAAGATTTTTGAGCAAAACATTTTTAATGTTATACTTTGTTAATAAAAAATTAGCATATTTCATGGTTACGCCTACTGGGATAATGTTTGTTTGTTTCAAATGGTGCTGCGTGTAGCTTCTTGCCATTTGCAGACCTAGTGCATTCCCCAAAGCGGCATCCACTCTTTCATGTGGCACCACCATCGGCGGGATACCATTGCCACAAGTATTTTCGACGCCCAGTTTCCCCACTAGATGGATTCACCAGGGTTCTGTTCGATGAGAAACTGCACTAAGAATTTAATTTTGCCACGAGATACTATAAGCCAAACAAGTACTCGAGGGATCTTTTACGTGCCGCATAATCATACGACATGAGCGCTGTCGATTTTCTGCATCATGAAAATCCCCCGACTGGAGCTGGGTTCGAACCCGTGCTTTTGGGCGTAAGAGGCCAGCGTCTTAACCACTATACCACTCTGTCCGGATAATGTTAAAAGTATTAAGTAAGGCAAAAACATTTTTTGCATCAGAGTAACTCACAAATTTATCCAGACTTCTACCCAATTATTTCCAGACTGTACATTTTAACTAGATAAAATCTTCAAATTTTAAAATAAGCTCAAAGTTGAATGTCTTCTTCAGTTGACCAAAATTTCATAGATGGAAAGTCCATAATGTATCATTAAATGAGAACAACCTCAACATTTTGATGTCTGTATGATGTAAGTAAGTTGGATGTTGACCATTGAAAAATGTATGCATTGTAGCTCACAATGTTTTATTTTACTTCTTTTACATTTTTCTGCAAAAATTTCCCTCACACAATGTGTTTCCTGAATTTTTTTTTTATCTGCTTATCTTTTCCTCCTACCATCTAGATATCCAATTTCTCAGTCTACCTAAAATATGTTTAATTAGAAGCTTAAGAAAAAGCATGGTAGGTCATGTAACTGGTGGTCACCCATTTGCAGCTTTTGTCAAGGAAGAAGTATCTCAAATTAATGAGATATATTTGTTTTTCCTTGAACTGAAGATCAAAAATTCAGCCTTTAGACAAAGGCATTGTACAGACATTCAAGAATGCTCCAAGAATGGGTCATTGTAAAAACGCTAACCTGTGGTCTGTATGGTGTAGCAGCTTTATCCGCTAGCTGCATTCATCAATGCTGTGGATGCTGTCATTTGCTCAATTCTACTTTGGATTAAGGACAGAAATAGATGGTAAAGTAGACAGAAATAGACAGTAATTAGGATTCATAAGAATTTCAAAGCAAGTCACTGATACTGCACAAGATCTGCCACTAATAACTAAAAATTGTAACAATGTAGTATAGAAGTTAATTGGACACTGGCTACTAACTAAAAGCTTGAACTTTCAAGTCAGTCAACCAATCTCCAATTCATATGCTCAGATTGCAGAAAGCAAATCCACTGATGCAACAGCGTACCACATGCAGTTCTTTACAGAAAAATGCTATTTACTACACACAAGTGTCACATACTATTCAACAGGGGTGCAGAATATGTTCGATCCGGCAATCCTAGATCGGGGGAAATTTTGGTCTTTAGGGGAAATTTTTTACAAAAAACAAAAAGGGAATCTGGAAACCTCTTTTCCAAATTATAATTATTTCTTTTTTTATAAATGACTCGCAAATCATTTTCCGCCTTCCCATTAGAAGTTTAGTACACACGGATCGTTACTTGAGGTTAATCGTTAAATTTTGGGGAAATTTTCGCACAGATTCGGGGAAATGTTGGATGGGAAAACATTTTCTGCACCCTTGCTATTCAATAGAAATTTCGGGATGTAAACAATATGTGAACAAGACTAGTAAAAAACACTTGAACCTATTTCAGAAGAACTATATATTTCTATGTAAGACTACAGAATGAATTACTGAAAATTTTAGGATGTTTAGGACAAGATTTAAAATATTAGGAGTTTTTAAAATTTTGAGAAATTTCAGGGAAATTCGGTCAATTCCTCACACCTAAATGTTGA
The DNA here is from genome assembly GCA_038373865.1 of Uloborus plumipes. NCBI lineage: Eukaryota > Metazoa > Arthropoda > Arachnida > Araneae > Uloboridae > Uloborus > Uloborus plumipes. The sequence continues at coordinate 48,558 of JAXGGA010007457.1, forward strand.
AAATTTACCCTGAATGCATAAAAGTTTGCAGGTATGGGTAAACCATTTCTGCTTCAAAGAAATTCAAAAAATAAATAAAAAACAAGCCTCAGCTCCGAATTCATAGTTAAGACATATTGAGCAACAAATAAAACTATTTTCAGCATTAAGATTCTTTTTTAATGTATGGATTGGCTTTTTTTGTACCATTTCAAATAGAGCTATTAATGAATTATATTCCGAAAAATACAGTGCAAACCTTCATTTGCTGAAGTCTATGATCTTATTTAAATCATAATTCACCCTCTACTAATGAATCTTTAATTCTTAAAAATTTGTAAAGATCATCACACTATTTCTACTAAGTAGTAAGAAGTGAGCGATACAAGCAAGCAGCGAGAACCGTTCAAACCTTCAAACCTTCAATAGGTCGCCATTCTGCCATTCTTGTTCCAATAACATCGCACAGCAAAGAGAAAAACAACACTTCCGACATTATTCTTGTGTGTGCTACCAAAAAAAAAAACTTCAAAATAATTTTGACACTATTCTTGCTGATTATTGTGAAAAATGACCCTTGAATCCAAATGTGATCAATCTTCTTCATCCCTCACTAGGAAATTCCTTTTTCTTTCTTCTTTTCAACAGTTTCAATCATTAACCCTCGTGGGTCCCTCCCATTTCAGTTACACTCAAGACCCTTGGGGTCATAAACGACCCCAATGATTCCTTTAATTAATTCATTATAATTATTGAATGTTACATGCATTATTTAAGTTCACACACTTTTTAATGCTAAAAAAACAAAAAATAAAAAGATACAATTAAAGTAAAATTTAGTTTATGAATTAAAATTATAATTTTAGAGCAAAACTTACAATAACTGTAGATTTATTTACATCTGTTACAGACCTGAAAAAACATGATTTTTGCAAGTGAATTTCAAACACTTATGACATTTTTCAATGCATTTTCTGTCCAGTTCTCTTGGACAAAAGTTGCAACGTCCTCTTTTTTTGGCCTTCTGGGGAAGTGACCCCAAGGGTCTTATGTGCAAAAAATGCAATTCGAGAAAAATAAAACACAATAATAGCATTGTTTTGAATAGAAAACTAGAAGAATAAAAGCCACAAAATGCCATTAAAAACAAATGGTTGATTAACAAAATATATTAAACAGAAATTGCATTGGGGTCACATATGACCCCAAGGAACCCACGAGGGTTAAATGGAGCCCCATTTCTTGCTTGAAACTGACAAAGGCGGCTAGGGCCTTCGACACAGGTATGCCTCTTTTAAAATTTAAGCTATTTGTGCTTTTGAAACATTGCTTTATGTTTTTGTTCATCTTCTGCACAAACTGAATTGATTTTAAGCTATTTCATATATTTTGCTGGACCAGTTATAAACAACATACCAAGCGGGAAAACGTAAACTTGGGAGCGGTGTTGCTAAACTAAACATATTCTTCAAAAACTGACACTTATTCAATGAATTAGTGAGGAAAATCTGTAATCCTAAATTGTTCTTAGATACAATCATTTATAACAGATTCTATACCAACAAATTTTCCGAATTTGTGCCTGGTTAAACTCACAATTGCTTTTTTAAAAAAAGTCTCTGAATTTTTATGCTTGGAATCCTCTTAGAAATCCCCATAGAAAGTCAGCTATGGGGACACCATTCTATACTTTTTCTTCTTCACCATTTCATTTTATCACTATCATTGAAAGCGGATACTAACCCATTATTGAAAGAATTCAAAATATGATAAAACGACACATGCGATATAGAATGTTAGAATTTCAAGAAGAGTGAATGTCAACAGCTCTGGTTCTCCGTTTTTCTGAAAGGAAATAAAATCCAACAATGGAAAGAAGTTAATCTCACATAGGACTGTAAGACAGAACAAAAATAATATGGCTTTAAGCAGTTATGAAACTAATTTATCTTGAAGAAAAATTGTTAGAAAATACTAGTGTTAGTCTTATAGATAAAAAATCTGTTTTAAAAAAAGCATTAAGAGCACTTTGTTAAAAAGAATTCAAAATCCATAATCTTTTAATATTATCAGTTTAGCCTTTTTCGGGGGCTAGAAGAAAATGACACTCGAAAGCAGGATAACATACGAAACGGAAAACTTAAAATCAGAGTTCCATTCTACTCGAAAAAACATATCTGAAAACATAGCGAACAAAAAACATATCTTTAAATTCATTTTAATGTCATAATAAACTCAATTATTTCAATGCAACATTTGAATCGGTGAGTGTATAAACAATGTCAGTCAAGAATTTAAAATTCTTCACAGACATATGACCCAAATAGAATGAAAAATACTGAAATTACGTCGCTGTGTGAGCAAATACAAACTTGTTGATATACATTATACTACACCTGCAAGTTCAAACATGGGCTTTTGGTTCTATATAGGCAATAATTTTAATTGGATGCATGAAATTAATTGGTAGATGTTAAATTTAACTTGTAATGCCCATTCCTTTTGTTATGCACTCTTCAAAAAATACTGAATTCATTAAAAATACTGAAAAATCACATGTCTGTCTTCAGGAGAGGAGAGAGAAAAAAACGTCTTATTCTAGCATTGCTTCTATGGCCAACGTTCAAATAACAGGCATCGTATCTTTCGAATTAGTAGCCTGACTGACGTCATTTTTGACCTCAACACGCATCTTGCCTCCCACAGATTTTTTCCTCAAAAAACAGATTTTGGAATTTTTGTGACTGATGTTGTTCTTGCACTCACTGATTCATTTTCCTTAAAATCAATTTCTTATTTCACCATATGATAATTTATGTATGAAAAATATGTCATAATTTTTAATATTTTAAAACAAATTCACATTTTTTAACGATTACCACTAGATGCATTAAAACTTAACGTTGATGTTCAAATTCATCTATTTTATAAATGCCTTACCAGAAAAATTGATAATAATTACAATAATAATAATTTTTAAAAAAGCTAAAAGAAGAAAAAACTTTAAAACCAAACTACACACAAAATTGTGTATATAACTAAATGTGTGACAATTCAATACAAAAATTTTCCTTCAAGAATCAATATATTTATTTGTTAAGACTAATTTATACATTTTGTCTCGAATTTTTTAGTTACTGAGAAAATGGACAAAATGATATTTTGTTCAAGACGTTTTTCTTTTCAGTTTGGAAATAAAGCAACTGTGCTTAAAAGGGTGAGGGGTTTTACCCTCCTAAAATATTTTTTTAACATAGAAAAACATTTTTTTTTCGAGTGAGTTTTTTCATAGCTTTTTCACTTTCATTCCTATGTAAAATCAAAATATCGGACTAACTGTCCATCCTATCGGATCATATCCAAAAAAAGTTTCACATAGTAAAAAGGATTTTTTAAAACTCCTTCCATATTGCATACGAGTCCTGTCGCTGTTCTTTAGTACGTAAAATTCGCGTATAGTTTGTATTTATTCAAGTTATACATTCAGATTTTAGATAAAGTTAAGATTAAAAATTGAATTAGTTATTGCGCTTATATTTCTGGGAACGCACCGACCCCATTATTTATCACTCATTAAGAAATGTATCTTAGTATGTTACAAAATTTTTCGATTTATACCTAAAAGTTCAAATGATCACATGGCCAGGAATTAAAAGTCGCGCTGTTCACAAAATATAGAAAAATTCATTGTAATTGTTTCGAATAGCTCAAGAAAACTTTGTTAAGTTCATTAAAAACACAGGAAAATTTAAGAAACATCATGTTCTACATAGATCAAGAAAACTGTACTGAGTTAAAAGGACGACCTTGTTTTCACATCAAAGACATTCTCAAATAAATATTAAAACTCGTTTAACTTACCATGCTCGCAATAAATCAATGTTCCGTCTTCCTACCAATCGAGCTAACATCTTTACAGTTTTGAAATATAAAGGTTTCCCAAATCGGTAGGAAGCTTGAAACTGATAAACTTTAATTCAAAATTTTCTAGAAATACTGAGATCCAGTCGCGAGTTTTTACAACTGCAGCAGTGGATGAAAACGCAAGCAGATTCACTCCCCATTGGGTATAAATGCAACCAATGAAATAGGAGCACGAAGACGCACTCCTTTTTCGATGAACTCCATTTTGCCCACTTGGATAACTAGTGGGCATAACATCGCGCTTTTTGTCATTAATAAAGTAAATTTAAACTGAATTATTGTTTTTTTAAATATAGAACAATAAGAAAAGAAATCATGTAATTCACTTTGTTGCTCAAACTTCTGAAACCATCGTGTTTCAATTTCTAATCAATGAATTTGATTAAACTTGAATATTTTTCATAAAACATCCCTGATTGAAATGTAACATTACAGATGATAAATGCATTTATACATAGGATTCATTGCCGGAAATGAAGCACTTCTCGTGCTCGACTTGTGAAAGAGACGGACGTCTATTGACAAATACATATTTGCGCCAAAGTTTCACTCATGTACCACGTGACTTGTGATCGATTTGGCGAAAACTCAATCTAGATAACTCAAAGTCGATTATCTCAGCTAAAGTAACTGGAGTCCTATATGAATACGCAGGGGCGGCCCTAGCGGCGGACATTCCGGACCCCTGTCCGGGGCGGCATTTTGGCTCGAACATATAAAATAAATTTTCTGTAAGGAAACGTACAAATTTTTTTTTACAAATATCATTTTTTTTGCACTTCGGAATCCTGAAAGGTATGAATATAACGATGTTTGAGCTTGTTAGTTTAATGTATCCATTCAAAACAACATTTTCGGCTATTTCAACATGGAGTATTAAAATAAACGAATATATATTGATAACATAAACAAATCCTTAGAAACTATAATTGTCAATGGAGACATTTTAAAAAACAAACTACCTACAGCAGATAACTTTAAAAAATTCAAGATTTTTAAATTGTTGAAAGAAGCTGGGGTACGTAAAATGTAGTTTTTTTTGGGAGAGAATAAAATCTCAACTCATCAAAGGAAGCGCCGAATTTTACCGAACGAAAAGAAAAATAATAATAAAATGTGTGCATGCATAGATACTTACATATGCTAAGAAGAGATATTAGGCATCATTGAAAAAAATATATAAAATTATGCATGATTGTAATATTACAAAATTGACTCACTGTCTAAAAATTTTCCGAAACATCAGTAGAAATTTGCCGAATATGAAATTTTTTTTGGGGGTCATAGTGTCCTCCCACCGGGGTGCCCCTGATACCAGTTTTGTAAAATATATAGAGAGAAAAATGTAGAGAGAAACAAGTCATATAAATACGCTTGATCTAGCACAAAGGTCTTCCAACTAGATTCTGGGAAACCCTAGGGTTTCTTTGATATTTGAACGTAGCTCAGCTAGTGATCATAACAATACTTTTTCAACGGTACTTTACCTACTACGTCTGATATAACAAGCAAATTATTAATCTCTCAAGGGCGTATTTAAGGGGGGTCGAGGGGCCCGCCCCCCCCCCCCGAAATCGAGAAAGATTTTTTCAGAAGTAGGTGTTCGGTTCGTGTTTGCTCAAAAGAAAATCCTTAAGAAAAAAGGAGGCGCAAGCCGAAGGGGCGCACAATGATAAGGTTTTTTTTTTTATTATTAATAATCAACAGCGCCGCTGGATGAACTGGCGTGCGGACATAGTTGACCCCCCTTTTTTTTTATTATATAAAGAAATGCAGCGCGCAAGTCTATTCGCAGAGCACAAAAAAGGCTGTTACGTGGGAGAGGAATCGGTCCAAGACAAAATCCCCTTGCCTGCCGCGAGGGGGGGGGAGCATCCAGTGAGGAGAATTTCCCGAAACTCAACTGAAGAAAGGGTGTTTGTTATCTGTAAAGCCATTTTCTTGTCATCACCCCTTCTTTGTGGGACAGCAAACTGTTTGTCGGAAAAAGGGAAATTGATGAGAGGTAATCAGACTTATAACTTCAGGCTCTGTATTTCCAAGTAAACAAGGCCCGCAAATGCAATGCCACACATGGCGACACAGGGCGACACATGTTTTACCTTCAGGGAAACTAGTGGGTAGAATTCTAGACTTGAAAAGTTCCGATGAAAGTTGATCCTTATCTGTCGCAAAGTGACCGAATGCTAACGAGCAGTATTGATGGATTGCCAGCAATTAGGATGTCGCTTGTTCAAGTGTCCACACAGATGACATGGAAAGTTATCCTGGAGCTATTGTGGAGGGTGAGGGGTCTAAGTCTATCGTTACAACCGGAAATAGGCAAAATACTATACAGAAAGACAAATTGGTTCGAAGGTCCACTCAGTCGTTTTCTTTTATTGGGTCCCAACAACACGTTTCTCAACGAGAAGATTCATCTTGAAGAAATAAAGAAACTGAAAGAGATTAAAAAGTTCTGAGGTAAGTTTTACATTTTCGTATTAGTTATAAAAAGGGTGACTGAATTTTCCATTCTTTCATTATTAATTTCAAATTCCTTTCTAGCAATAAATTGGACTGAGAGTGTTACGCAAATGACACTGAAAATATTTATTTCTGCTTATATGATAAATTATCAGAATTCTGTAGTATGCGATTACGCATTATTTATGTACATAGAAGTAAAAACGAAAATTAAGAATTGGTTTAGTTACTGATATGGAGGCGCACGGGGTGGGGGACATAAGTTTGAGATAGTTCGGCCGAGGGGGCGCAAAATTAAAGCTTGGCCTAGGGCGTAAATAAACGTTAATCCGACCCTGGACAAAGCCTAAAAGCAGTTGTTCCTATCAAGAATCATGGCGTAAGTGGCGCTATTGAATTATTTTTAAGGGGCGTTTTTAAAAGTTTTTGTTTTTTTTTTTTTTTTCTTTCACGTGTGGCTCTCGTTTTTAGAGGGATCTTCGTGGAATTCTTGAATGATAAGTTTTTGCTCTTGGGCGTAATGGGCACCTCTGCTAAAAGTAAAATTTTGAACCTTCAGTTTCAAAAAATAGAGCTTAAAATTGAATTTTTGAAGCTTCAATGCCGCAAAGTTTCGGGGCACAGCGCCCGAATCCTGCCTTTTCTCTTGACGGTGTTAAAGATAACCTAAATAAAAATGTTTTTAAAACATTAATTTCGAAACATTTCGGGAAAGAGTCCTTGCTAATGTTACTACCAAAGATGGTCTAAAGTAAAGATGGCTTAAGGTTTCAATTTTGAAAAAAGGTAGCATAAATAATTTTAATTATGAAAAAAAGTAATGGAGGGAATTTTAAAACTTCGTAATTTTCTATATTTTCCAAAAATTACAATATTTTAATTCAATTTGAAAATTTCTACTTGTTTTACAGTAATAGCGAAAAAAAAACTGGGGGGGGGGGGGCTAAGCTTGATTATATGGGCCCCCTCCGAAATAAAAACCTATATACGCCACTGTAATCTCTCATCAAGTTATCATGTAAGTGTGCATCAGCTACAAGTGTTTTTTAAATGATAATTTTACAAAATTTAGATAATTGATTGTATATAAAAATTTAGGACGCATTATATATTTTTAATACTTACAAAAACCCATGGAAAAAAACAATGTTGAGAGAAATCTTTAGTATATACTTTTTAACTTAAAACAGATATTTCTTACAAAGTTAGTGCAATCTGTGAAACTAAGCAATTCAGTATTAAAATGCCAGAGGCTACAAAGTGCAAATAAAGTGCCTTAAATATAATTGTTCTAGATTTCTTGAAAACAATTAAATAAATCTTTGAAACTCTTTGAAAAGTGCTGCAACTTTATTTTTTATCAAATGCATTAAGAATCAATTGCCCTTATGGCCGAGATGTTACTCTTCTGTTTTTTAATATTCACACCATTTCCTTTAAATCATTCAATGCATTTTATTTCTATTGATCATTTTACATTTAATTCAGTGTTATGTTAGTCGGTAGATTGGAGCGACGGTCCAACACTAACTTTATATCGAAAGACAATGTCGGTTTTCTTTTTTCCTCCCAAGCTCTTTTTCCTTGTTTGTCACCGATGTATAGAACCACAAGCACAAGCAATTTTTATTTTAATTGATTTTAATTTGCAAAAGAATATATAACTTTTAAAAGGTATTGTTTGACTATTTTTCTCCTGTTATTTTTGTTGTCTTAGTTACCCTTTATAAAACCTCAAAATGCAGAATTTTAGATTTATTTTCCAAATTTTTCCCGAGAGAGAAACTCCCTATCCCTGAATTTCCAACTATTCTATACTTTATAAAAAATAGTCACTGCATCATTCTCCTCATACTCATCCGTCTCCAAGATCAATAGAAATGAATGAAGTAAAAATAAATAAAGACAGTATGAAGTGCAAAAAAAAAGGGGGGGAGGGCAAGTGCTTTTGAAACAGCGAAAATAAAGGACAAAAATAGCCTGTTTTGTCTACAACAAAGTTTTAGGGACTACAAAAGGGGAATGCCGGATGGAAGGTCCAAAACCAAAAGGTCCACGGACAGAAGATCCACGTCCAAAAGGTCCGCGGTATAGAAGGTCCAAGGAACATAAGGTCCAAGGAACATAAGGTCCGACAGCCAAAACGTCCACGAACAGAAGGTCCATATTTTTGGACAGCGATGGCATAAGGTCCGGATTTGAAGTTTATTTCTGAAACTTCTTGAGCTAATTTAAATATTAGCCATAGAACAGAAGGTTATGTTGAAACATTATTCTTAATGTCGTTATATTTTTCCGTCTTACTCAGTCCTTATGGGGGGGGGGGGGGGTGTTTCTCATTCTGAATGATAATGCTCATGAATAGAGCATTAATTAAAACGCTAATGAATGTAATTGTCTCTATTATTTTAAAACACAATAAAATAATAGTTATTTTATTGTTTGTTTTTCGTATTGGATGGTTATAATCTATTTAATTAGCTTATAATCCCCCCCCCTTTCTTTCTGCTTCCCTTGTACAACATGTTTCTGAGAATCTAATGCTAATTTTAGCCGACCCCCTATATCTAAAATAGCTTATGGCGATATTCGGTTTAAATCTGACCCTGAATATAGGATTTTATTTTGTCACACTGTTTTTAATTCACAGCACCTATTTATTGAGTTGTATTCATAAGCAATTTATTTCTTTTCAAACTTTAAGAGGGGCGGCATTTTGCCTTTTTGTCCGGGGCGGCAAAACTGCTAGGGCCGCCCCTGTGAATACGTAGTATCTATAAGTAGTATAGTCCTATATGAGTACGTATTCGCATAGGACTCTAAAAATAACATGCTACGAGTTATTTTGTAGCTAGGCAGTTACCGTGTTTTAAAATAGAAATTGATAAACTTTTAATTGCACAATTGGAGCTTAACTGTGCATTAATGCACAGTTAAGTAAGTTCCAATTGTGCAATTAAAAGTTTACATTTAGTTTATAAAATGTCAGCAAATCTTTTTTTTTTTTTTTTTTCATTATGTGGCAGATAAACTTAGTCCTTTTTATTATTTTCAAACATATTCAATGGTTATTCTGAAAGCATTGGTATTTGATTGCATACAAAACCTAATGCACGGAAAAAAGCATCAGAATGACAATGAATGAAGAGAACATATCATCAGCAAAATCTATCTTAACCCCTTCCCGGCTTATCCCGAGCTGGACTCGGGCAAGCGAAATGTTCCTCCCGAGTGTAGCTCGGGCACGGTGAAAATTAACACTGCACAACTAGTCTTTCAAGAATTATTTCACATGTCCATTTTATGGTTTCGGATGCTTTTATTTACTATTGTTGCTACTAGATAACATAACTATACAGTGTTTTGAGCTGTAGATTTAAGATAAGAGTAGGCGCCGAATCCAAAGTATAATGATTTCTGCCATACAGAAAGCCAACTTTGCAGGTAAATACTCATTTATTTAAATAGATATTTTTACATTTATTTTTAGGAAATGTTGCATGCGAATGATGCTATTATGTTTAAAATTATATGTATGTATGAAAATAAGCATAAAAAAATTGACATTTTTTGATCCGTAATCCCGAAATTACTCATTTATTTAAATAGATAATCTTACATTTATTTGTATGAAATGTTGCATGCGAATGATGCTATTATGTTTAAAAAGATATGTTTGTGTGAAAATAAGCATAAAAAAAAATTGACATTTTTTGATCCGTAATCCCGAAATAAAATGAGCCTGGAAGGGGTTAAATCAAAATATTCAATTTAAAAGAAAACTAAAGCGCATTTACCTAGACTGATAGATACAATGGCCATTAATAATTTTACTAGTGATTTGTATAACGATCCAAGTACAAAAGATTCTGATCAAATGTCGCCTATCTTGAACATTGCCTATAAGTATTGAACTTGCCAATTCTTCGTTTCGATATACTATTTCGAAATTTCTAATTTTATCCTACCTGAAGAACGGTCGAGCGGTATGATTTTCAAGAACAGCATTGTTTCTGTTAAGTGACTCATAAACAGGAGCGCCCCGATGGGAGGTCACTGTGACCTCCCAATAATTTCCGAATACGGCACATTTTGCTGACGATTTGGCAAGTTGAAGATAATATTAACACATTGAGATTATTTGTTCTATTTAGTTTTTCGAATTGTTTTCTAAAAGATGCCGAATGTTTTTTCTCACTAAATGTTATGCATGTACGATAGGTGCTTGTATTTTATCATTTGGAAAAATTGGAGTTTCATTCGGCAAATTGATATTTTTCCCACTCCCAAAAATTTTAGTCCGGGGCGCCTGCTGCTCATAAATATCGATTATGATATTGCCGGTAATGTTAAAAAACGAAGACTCATTTCTTCGTGTATATCAAAATTATCGGGAAGATCACATACGTCAATATGCAATTTCTGCGAATACCATAACTTACCATGTGCATGCAACGCATTAAAATATGCAAAAAACATTATTCTGCGATTAAAAGCATAGGCGTTAGCGTGACCAAAAGTTTTGGGGGGGCACAGGTCAAAATTTTCAGAAGTTCTGGTGGAGCTTTTGACCCCCCCTCCCTCCCCCTAGATTTTTCACTTAGATTTTTCGTAAGAGAAATATTCGCTCTTACTATTCCGATGAATTGTACATACACTTTCTTCTTTTTTCTTTTTTTCCCCTCAGCGGCTAGTTTCTACCAGGGGCAGATTTAGATTTAACCAAGTCCGTCGTTGGGGGGGGGGGGTGAGATATCAATGAATTTACATACAAGTAGGCGTGGTTTTGTTGTTTTCCGATGAAATTACATTGTTTTTGCACCCTTTGACGCCCCCCCCCCCCTGAGAAAACCGAATGGCGGGTCTGGAGTTAACGGAGTGCTGAGCAATTACAAGTATACTGTCTTTAGCCCCGACTACATTTTCGGCAACAGAACAGGACTCTTTTCATTTTGTGTGTCTTTTTCCCTGATTAAGTCCACCGTGTTTTTTTTTTCGTTCTTTAATGCTCTCACTGTATTTTCTTGTTCTTCTATGAGTTGACCTTGTAGTGGCATGGATATTAGGAAAGCGATGCAATGACCTTTTTTAAGTAGGGTGTAGACTGTTGTTTATACTTAATTTGGGGGGGGGGGGGTAACCCCGGGAAATTTTTTGAAAAATAGGCTTAAAATTCTGCATTTTGAGGCCTTATATGAAGTAGTTGAGAATAAAAATATGTGAGGAAAAACGAGGCAAACAAAAACTTTTTAAAAATTTTACACTCGATCGAAATAAAAATGGCTTGTGCTTCCAAAAATTGCTGACATAGACATTAATCAACAAGGAATAAGAGCGAGAGAAAAGAGGAAGGGGGTTACAAATATTAAATCTGAGAAATTGCTGAAATGTTGCATATTTAACTAAGTTATTTTTAGGGGTAAAGCTTGCAACAGCAATTAAGAACACTGCCTTTGACCCTAGTGACCCAACTTGATGTCTAATATAGGAAGAAATAGATTACTCTTTACAAAAAAAAAAGAGTATAAAGGTAAGCAAAAAATAGTAATTTAAAACGCACTCATTAAAATTATGAAAACCCAACTGTCGCAAAAAATAGCAAACAACGAAATAAATGAAAATTATATTAATAAAAAAGGGAACACAAGAAAAAAGAGGGGAAAAAAAGAAACAAAATTAAAACAAAAAAAAAATGGTTAAAACAAATATCTTTGCTCAATCAGGAATAAATTATATTACAATGACAAAGGTTGAAAGAATTCAAAGGTAAGTTCAAAAAAAAAAAAAGAGAGAGAGAGAGAGAGAGAATGTATTGAAGACGATCATAAGCAAAATCATTAGTATTCTTAAGTTTATCGTAGCTTATAAGTACAAACAGCACGTTCTTAACAATGTAGTTAAGAACTACACAAACTACGTAACGTAAAATTGTTTTAAAACATGAAAAAATGATGTATTTTTATTTATTATGCATTATGAGAGAATTTTAGTCATTAGCCTGCATTTAGCATTTAATTTCTCTTTGATGTGTTATGACTGACAAGTGCTCGAAAAAAGCGCTTAAAAGTTGAAATTTTTGATTAGGGAAAATAAAAATTAATTCTGTGCAAAATCCATCTTTTATTACAAAAATTGACTTTTCACTGCACTACACAAGATAAAGAGATCGTCTTTTATCTTTCTCTCTCTTACAATGAGCCAGATTTTGTGAAATAAAGTACTTTCTAGTTAAAATTATTTTTTAATATAATAAACAGTGACATATAATTATAAAATTTATGCCTGAAAAAGTTTCATGAGGCAGCCAGAAGCAATGGGATGTACTCGTAAGTGCCAAAATTAAAAATATGGAATAGTAAAGTCAATGGTAGGAGTAGGAAGTAAATGGTAGGAGAACCTCTAATCTCTTTTGGGGATAAGATGGTACTAGTAGTCCTGGTAAATGCTGACCTATAGTACGACTCAGAAACCTTTTTCCAATAAAAGCCTACTTAAGGTCTGATCTCTTAACGTGTTTTCTCAAAACTTAAATTTTTCCTTTGCTTCTCATTGCCTTATACAAAATAGCATTATTTATGATTCCACACTTCTCCGAATTATTATTTTAGTAGTTCAATAATCATTGAGGGAGAAAGTAAGGATAAAATATGGCGCACGGTGGTGGGGGGGGGGAGAACCCTTTAGAGGCCTTTCATTCAACATTATTGGCAATCCTAAAGATTGTTTTGACTAAACAAATTCCCTTCAGAGGGTAATTCTAGCTACGTATTTTCGTCCCTGTTTCGGAAATAATAAAGAGCCAAACATTGAAAATTTTAACAGTGGGCCTATATTTCCTTTTGCCCCCCCCCCCCCCTCAAACATGCGGGTATAATACTTAAATAAAATTAATGAAAAAAAAAAACTAAATGAGATTCTGATTATGATTTTCGTTTCGATTTTACAAAATCTCAGGTTCTAAATTTTTAGTGTCCATCAAGTTGGGGGGGCACGTGCCCCACTGTGCCCCCCCCCCCCCCCCGACGCTACGCTTATGATTAAAAGAAACAAAACGAAATCACCTTACAAACTAATCGTCAGCAATGGATTCGCACTAAACTTGAAATTCTACTTGATAGCGTGACTTCATGTAGTTTCCGTCAAGGATTTGTTTGTCTCTTTTTAAAGATATTTGGTAACTAGTGAAGAAGTTTTTTTTTTATGTATTATTATGGTGTAAATCCTTAGTTTTAGGCAAGTCAGTATCCAGAAAAAAATTTTGGGGAGGGCCCAGTTTGCACATTGCTCAAACACATAAATTTTTTTGTGTTATAAATATTTTTCTTGCTGATACCAGATTCATACAGGATACGCAAAGGGGCTACTGTGGCCATAAGTCACATGATTTGGCTTGTGAGCACTGAAAGGGTTGTTATTGGTCAGTCTCAGGCCCGTGCTGGCCCACCGGGACACCGGGGCGTATCCCGGTGCGCCCTCCTTTACGGCGCCCTTTCGTCCCTTAACTTTCTTTTTTAATTCAGCAAGTGAACATTTTTATGAAAATCGCGCAGATAACTGGTTTATCATAAATAGTACAGTAAAAATAGGGGTCGGACCCGGACATCCAAAAAAAAAAGTGTTAACTTGTTGTAAATTGTTCAGTACCCTCCCCATAAGAACAGGAAAAA
>JAXGGA010007458.1:0-62593 GCA_038373865.1 Uloborus plumipes
TTTTGTATTTTATCATTCGGTAAAATTGGAACTTCATTGGTAAAATTGGAACTTCATTCGGCAAATTGATAATTTTCTCCCGCCCAAAAACTTTAGTACGGGGCACACCTGCCTACATGTTTCAAGAGTTGGCATTTATACATCCGAAATAAGTTAATGTACTCCGGCATTTTCCCTACATATGCTATTCCAGCAAAAACTTAAAAAGCTAGGATTTTTAACTGCCTAGTCATTTTCCGCTCTTTGCCGAACTTTCAAGTTATTTATTTATTTAATTTTTCATGTAAGATTTCTGACTTTTGTGATAAACAGCTTCATGCATTTATTGTCTGAATAGTTTAAAGAGCAAACATATTCCTAGTCCTCCATCTATTTATGATTCTATGACTATCTCAATTTGTAGCTCATGTATTGTTTCATTTGTATGTTTCTTACCGTTTTTTTAAAAAGTTACATTTGTTATTGTAAAAATATTGAAGAATAAATCGTAATTTATATGTTTTTGAAGTTATTTTCAAGTCCACTTTCTTTTTACTGATTTATAAGTTTGTTCATTTGTGATTTTCTGTTCACCCACACACATTATCTATCTGTTAAACTACAGATATTTAGATAAGAATAAATTTTGAGGGACTGAACACTTATAGTGAAGCCTCGACTTAACGTAATCACATACTCAACGTTCTCCCTCATATAAGGTTAATTTTCATTGGTCCTTAAATTTTCCAAAATACTTGCAATAATGCAGCATTTTTAATTTAGCGTAAATGGTTGCTGAATCTAACGCCTTTGAAACAAAAACTGTGCTTAGTTCTACAATATTCCCCAGTGGCGTATCCAAGGAGGGTGCCAAGGGACCAATGCACCCCCCAAGATTTTATAAGACTATAAACAATGGTGGCACCGAATTTTGAAAAAACATGTAACCTTCATGTAAATATGCTTCAGGTTTTTCCAATGAAAAATACTTTATGGACACTGAAATACACTGAAGTGACAAAAGTCATGGGATACCTCTTAATATCGTGTCGGCCCTCCTTTTGCCCGGCGAAGTGCAACAACTCGACGTGGCATGGACTCAACAAGTCGTTGGAAGTCTTCTGCAGGAATATTGAGCCATGCTGTCTCGATAGACGTCCATAATTGTGAAAGCGTTGATGGGGCAGGATTTTGGGCACGAACAGACCTCTCGATGGTGTCCCATAAATGCTCAATGGGATTCATGTCGGGCGATCTAGGTGGCCAAATCATTCGTTGGAATTGTCCAGAATTTTCTTCAAACCAATTGCGAACAGTTGTGGCCCGGTGACATGGCGCATTGTCATCCATAAAAATCCCATCGTTGTTTGGGTACATGAAGTCCATGAATGGCTGCAAGTGATCTCCAAGTAGCTGCACATAAGCATTTCCAGTCAATGTTCGGTCCAGTCGCACTAGAGGACCAAGTCCATGCCATGAAAAAACAGCCCACACCATTACGGAGCCACCACCAGCTTGAACAGTGCCTTGCTGACAGTTTGGGTCCATGGCTTCGTGGGGTCTGCGCCACACTCGAACCCTACCATCGGCTCTTACCAGCTGAAATCGTGACTCATCGGACCAGGCCACGGTTTTCCATTCATCTAGGGACCAACCGATATGCTCACGTGCCCACGAGAGTCGCTGCAAGCGATGTCGTTCTGTCAGTAAAGGCACTCGAGTCGGTCTTCTGCTGGAATAGCCCAAGAAATCCAAATTTCTCCGCACAGTTCTAGCAGACACGTCCATTGTACGTCCCACATTGATTTCTACGGTGATTTGACGCAGTGTTGCTTGTCTGTTAGAATTTACGACTCTTTGCAGACGTCGCCGGTCTCGATCTTTAAGTGCAGGCGGTCGACCACTGCGCTGTCCATGGTGGGATGTTATGCCTGAAATTTCATACTCTCGGCACACTCTTGACACAGTGGATCTGGGAATGTTGAATTCTCTAACGATTTCCGAAATGGCATGACCCATGCGTCTAGCTCCAACTAACATTCCGCGTTCAAAGTCTGTTAATTCACGTCGTGCGGTCATCATCACGTTAAAACCTCTTCACATGAATAACTTGAACAGAAATGAAAGCTCTGTAAAAGCACTGCGCATTTATACCTGTTCTATGCGATGCTACTGCCATCTGAAAATTTGCATATTGCTATCCCATGACTTTTGTCACTTCAGTGTATTGTCATATTATTTTCTGTTTTCGACAATAAGAAGCAAAACTAATTGTTATTCTGTAATTGTGGAAATGTAAGAGGAAAATGAGCGATGTACCCGCGCCTTATTGTTCTTGCATGATATTCATTTTTGTGAAAAAAAAAAAAAAATCTTTGAGCAACGTTTAATAGAAAAAATTAAATCGAAATACTGCGTTTTTAAAGTTTCACCATATTTCTTGATTTTTT
Organism: Uloborus plumipes; assembly: GCA_038373865.1. NCBI lineage: Eukaryota > Metazoa > Arthropoda > Arachnida > Araneae > Uloboridae > Uloborus > Uloborus plumipes. The sequence continues at coordinate 2,430 of JAXGGA010007458.1, forward strand.
TCCTTTCTCATCACAGTGTCGATGTTCGATGTGCACCCCCCAAAATCAATTCCTGGATACGCCACTGATATTCCCACAGAACTTCGGTTAATTAAATGCTTACTATCTAGGGAACCGGATTATATGCATATGCAATAACATATTTTCCAATTATCTTGACGTTAAGTGCATGGTTTTTTTTTTGCTTGTAACAGAAATAAATGAACTTTTTGATACAAAATCAGAAAATCGATTATTTTGTTCAATTGAAGAGCTTGGAGAATGAAAGGGCTATGTTACATTAAAAAAATAAACGCTGTGGACAATGGTAAGCAATGGATACAGGTAAGCAAATAAAACTTGGTGCATCAAAAAGTAGATGTCATTAGACCAATTTCATACGCATACTAATGACAAAACCAGAAAACAAAAAAGCTGCAACCACTGCAACAATAAAACTTTGAACTTAAATTACTCGCAATTTCTGGTTTTATCACATAACCCCCTTCATCTCCCAAGCCATTCAATTCTAAAAAAAAGTTTCCAGATTAATGAGATTGGAAATTTCTTAACTTTAGTACTTTGGGACTGTCTATGAATGATGTCACCCTTTTTTTTTTTTTCAATATTTTTGACCCTTCCCCCTTTTGACATACGCTTCCCCTTCTCGTAACTGACGTATCTCGCAGGGTAGGTCCGTCACGGAATCCAAAAAAAAAAAGACATCATATAAATACTATTACTGGAAATCTTCAAAATTGAATTGCATTTCATAGTAGTAGAGTTCATGTTCTGCACAAAACTCATGCAACGAAACAAGAATAAAGCATATTTGGAGTCTTTCAGGCTGCTTTGTGCTGCAACTGAAACTTTTTGCTAAAATAGAATTGACCAATAGTGTCTTTAAAACAAAGGAATAATCATTTGTTGTCACATCCTACGGTGATAAATGAGGAAACTTTACTGGAGCCAATTGGAAACCAAATACGGCGAATTGTAGCATTTTCACTCTTACCGAACAACAAATTGATAAACATAATAGGTGGCTGTATGGAGCAAAGGGTTACTAATGACGAATAATGAAAAAAATAATAATAATAACAATAATTACTTGCACAGAAATGTAGCAATTGTTTACTGTAGGATTTTTTTTCCCCCATCTCACGGGTAGCATCCGGGAGAAGCGAGTTACCTTGGCAGAACATCCACGTGAAAGCATCCCAGAGCCTTTCAGACATCAGACTATAAATTATCGGGTTGATGCAGGAATTGAGGTAATAAATGCAATCTAGAAAGAAAAGAAAAAAAAAAGCTATGAGCTAGAGTGCCAATTCGTTTCCGCAGGCAAAGCATTTAATGATCACACAAGAGCATGTTCCAAAGTAAAACTTGACACATTTACAACTGAACATATGAAGTGGCACTGCTGCACCATTTTTCTTTGGCTACAGCCAAATCAAATAAACTTAAAATGTAGCGTAAAGAAAGACTACCTTCTTAGCTTTGTCCATTCCAATTGCGTGGATATTCATAAAAAATAAATATAGAAACAAACATTCCATGTTTTCGCGAAAAAAAGTTTTTCGTTCAAATCTGGAAAGCTTAAAAATGTTAACATTAGTCTAAGGGTAAATTGAAACTCTGTATAAATTTGGGTGGATTTATTTTGAACAATCTTTAGCAGAAGGATATGTTCCATTTCGAAACTTTAGCCGAAAGATTTTGTTCATTTCCTACTATGTTTGTCGCCGGAAATGAGCAAATATGATTTTTTTTAAACATTTATTGGTAACTATATATTTTGTAAATACATGTTTTTTAGCCTACTTTAACGTTAAAAATAAAAGAAAGACGAAAAAAGTATTAAAAGTGGCTTCATGCATCTAAAAAATAGCGCCAAGTCCAAAAAATATCGCCAAGTTAAAAAAATATCGGGAATTTGTGTGTCGGTCGGTCGGTCTGTCTGTCCCCCCCTAATAACTTTTGAATGAACATTCCAATTTGGACAAACTCTTTTTTGTTGGAAAGATCTCGGCGAGTACAGCTCATTCCCATATTTGATTTTTCGATTTGAACAATTTTTGGTTCAGCTTTGAATCGTTCAAACAACCTGTCCTGCGATGCTAACTTTTAAGTGAACAGTCCGATTTGAACAAACTTTTTTTTGTTCGAAAGATCTTATCAAGGATACTTCATTACCGTATTTACATTTCGATTTAAACAATTTTTCGTTCAACATTGAACCGCTCAAGCAAGCTGTCAACCATAATAACTTTTCAGTGAACACTCCGATTTAAATAAACTTTTTTTTTTATTCAAAGGATCTCAGCAAGGATACTTCATTACCGTATTTAAATTTTCGATTTGAACATTTTTTCGTTCAACATTGAACCGTTCAAGCAACCTTTCCGCACCTAATAACTTTTGAGTGAACCGCCCGAATGGAATAAACTTTTTTTTGTTTGAAAGATCTCGGAGAGGCTCATTCCCATATTTCGCTTTTTAATTTATACCATTTTTCGTTCAATATTGAACCGTTCAGAAAAAAAATTTAACCTTAGCGTCTACGGGGACTTTAAGTTGAACGTTGATCCTGAACTTAAAGTCGGATTTCCTTCAAACTAACTTTATGAGAAAATGGTTTTGATAAATAATGTTTGTAAAGTACTTTTCTGAATAATCTTCTGTGAGGACTCTGATTCTGACTCCGACTCCGCAAATATGGCGGAAATGCAGGCTTAGAAAAAAAATGACTGACTGTGCAGACGATTTTTGTTTATTTATTTATTTGTTTTATTTTATTTATTTTTTTTTTCTTTTGCAAACGATTCTTTTTTTTTTTTTTTGTAACAAAAATTCTTCATTCACGAGCGTATTTTTTTCTTTATTTATATTTAAAAACTGGCAACGGATTAAAAGTGAAATTCGAGACATTTTATTAACGGACGAGTTTTTTTTTTCTTTTTTTTTTTCTTTCTTGGATAAAATGTGTTTTTTCACTTGTACTCTCTTTGTACTTGTATTTATTTATTTTGAAAACGATTGAGGATTTTTTCTACGGAGGAACTGTAACAGTTACATTCTTTAAAAGGTGCGACAAAACTTTATTTATTCGTTTATTTACTTTTTACGTGTCGATTTCATCTGATGAGAGGGGTATATTTTGCTTTTAGAAATCAGCTTTAAGTGCTAAAAAGGTATGTTTGACATAATTTTCAGATAATAAAGAGAATAATGATCAGATGCTATAATGCCGATGTCGATGTACGAGAAAGTAGGCTCGTTTAGTTCTTGACAGAACTTCTTGTTAACTTTCAATTTCTTAAAACTTTGAACATTTCGTACTCCCCTCGAAATTACGGGTGAAATCAATTTATTTTTTTGTCATAAAACTCCCGAAATTTATTCCATAATCTGAAGTTTACTGTAATTGATAACACATTTAACATTAATCGTTGCCTCTACATTGTAAAAAAATGAATGTTGTTTTTACAGTATAATACAGCTAATTTTACAGTAATAAACGGAAAATTGCTATTTCATTCACAGTTTATTACCGTGCATTTTACAGTTTTAAACTGGAACCTCTGCTGCCAATATAATACTGTTGTTTTTGCAGTATAATACAGCTAAATTTTACGGCAATAAACTGTAAAATTTCTAACTTTACAGTAAGAAACTAAAATTGTTAGTTTTACAGTTTCTTACTCTGCAGTTTACAGATTTAAACTGGAACCTCGGCTGCAGTATTATACTGTAAAGTTCATTTTTTGCGGTGTAGCGGTGACAAATTTACCATGTCGCAATTGTGAGGGTTCTCCGCGACTATAACGGCCCCGAAGGAAGGGGAAACAAACTTACACATGATAAATATTTTACTTAATTTTTCGATAGGCAAAAGAGCCTCCGAAACCTGTAAATCCACCACTGACCTCTAAAATGATCAGCCTTTTAATCACTCCAAGAAAAGACCCTCGCCACGAAAGAAAGTCAAGCCCATCAGCTCTGCCAATTGAAATGACCTCACTTCAATTCCTAATTCCCGGGCTACAGAATGCAAAAATATTCCCGCCTTTGATGACCGAAACCTGCGCGCGGGAATTTCGGCGTGCCCGAGAATGTAATAATATGAAACTGGGGGGCTTAGAGAGACTTTCGAAATATTTGAAGTGGATCGTCCCCGGCGAGGAATGCGCGGAGAGAAGTAACAGAGATTTATGCGGTTGGCATTCCTGGGGTTGTTTCCTGGGTTGCCCTTCATTAGGAATTAATGTTCATTTAACGCCGGCTTCTTATTTGAAGCTGATGGCATTCTGTAAATACAATTCAAATCTAAATGACGAGAGAATCTTTTGAGGGTGAATGGAAAATTCAATACTCAAGTGGTATGTTTAACATTTCCAAAAGCCCTTGTCGAGGTTTTCTTTCTTTTTTTATCCTTGAAATTTTTAAAATAAAGATCTGTATTGTATTTGTGAGTCACTCATTTTAAAAGCAAAAATTATTTTTTTTTTAAAAATGCTCAAAATAATTATTTAAAATTAATGGCATTGTAGAAATACGATGCAAATCTAAAGACGAAAAATCTTGCAGGTAAATGGGAAATTTAATGCTCAATCGGTATTTTTATTATTTTTAAAAGTCGTTATCTCAGGTTTCTACTTCTTTTTTTCTTATCCTCCAAATTTTAATGTTAAACATCAGTATTGCAGTTTTTAGTTTCTGATTCGAAAAGCTAAAATAAAATTCTTGTCGAAAGGTATACTCAAAACTCTTTTTTGAAATTGATAACATAGTATTAATAGTTTAAATCTAATGACGAGAATTCTTGCGGATGAATTTAAAATTCAGTACTCAATCGGTATTTTTAATATTTTTATCACCGTTATCGCAGGTTTCTTCTTTTTTTTTATCCTTCACATTTCAAAATAAACTCAGTGTTTTATTTTTGAGTTACCATTCGAAAAGCTAAAATTCTTATCACAAGAATGCTCAAAAGTGATGTTAGATAATTATTATTTTAGGGGCTGTCCATAAATCATGGCCCTATTCCTCCCTTTTTTCGAACCTCCCTCTTTTTTACAAGTCACGCTGTTTTATAAATATATCCTTATAAATAATGCGTAATGTGACACTTTGGACCCCTCTCTTGTCACAAACTCGCAATATCACGAACCCCCCTTTCTCTTTCTCAAATGTGATATCATTTATGGAAAGCCCCTTAGTCTATTAGTAAAAAAATTGTCAGTTAAGAAATGAAAAAATATCTTTGTGCAAAGTAAAAATGAGAAAAACAACGAAAAAAATACACAAATTTGCAGCAAAGTGAGCACATGTGTTTCGGGGTTATAAGGAGCATCTTTTTCAAAGGCAAAGAAGAATTTGAAAAATGGGATCTTTCAGATGCAAAGTTATTCGACGATAGGCTCTTATCGGATAATTGTTACAGCAAGTGAAGAGGAACAAATTTAGTTTAAGTAAATAAACCTATTTTCATGGGTGAAAAACGAATAATATTTTATAACAAACTTTACAGATACATGAATGTATCTAAATCACGTCAGTAACTCAAACTAATAGTTTTAACACGTATAAAACTCGTTACTTTTTGTGATAAACTTAAGCACTTTTAACCGCTTACTCGTCGAACTTTTTTTCCAAAAACTGATCAAAATTCATCAGGTTTTTTTTTTTTTTTTTTTTAATGTTCATAATATTTTAAACATATTAAAATAAAAAACACTGCATTTTCCTTTGAATTTAGCGGTTTTTTAAAGGTAGGAAAATTTTTATCAACTTACCCAATTTTACCTTAAAGTTTGTTTTCCTCGCGCATACAAGACAGGCTGAAAAGCTTCAATGCAGGCATTGAGAAAGAAAAAGTAAATTTTGAGCGGAGAAAATTTTTATTTTTTTCAATTAATGCGCATCGTTGGTGACAAACAATATTTTAAAATTGGAGATCTATAATAGGGGTATATTAGTTGAAATATTAATAATATTTCTGCGTGTGGTAAATTTTGAAACATGGTATGCATAGTCTTACATTGCAGTCTTTGCAGTAGTATCTTGTCTCCTTTCGAACTCTTTTCCCATTTGCATTCGTCTTACTGCAACACACTTTACATTCTTTCGCAGGATTTGCTTTCTTGTCTGTAGGGAATATTATTTCCAGAAAATGGTGTTCAATCAATCGACTTAGTGACGCTTCATTCGATGGACGACCTCCTCTTGAAACAGGAACGGAAGCTTGATATTTCTCCAATATTTCATCGCCCAAATCCTTTCGAAACTCCAAATTTGTTTTTCTTCCACCTTCTTTTTTATAAATTTGAAACGAATTGAGAATCGCTTGGTCTAAAAGGTGAAAGAATATTTTTTTTATAAGCAGGCCGTATGAGACACGGGCACGACAAAATTTGCCCGAATATTCTGCCCTAATGAGGAACGGGCACGACGACTAAGCGGTTAAAAGTAATATTTCATTGTACCCTGCCATCCCATATTCAGTACTACTGCCACTTAGATTCGGCAGCATTTACTTGCTCATCATGTCTTTCGCAAAAATGCGTCCATCCAAGTCTGAAATCTTCATCGGCAGGAACATTTCATAGCTGAATTCAAAGAGTTTATCTAAAATAAAGCCATTAGGGTAGCATAACAACGACCCCATCTTCCACTCCATAGTCCTATTCCATTTATTCCATCATGCCAATTGGTTTCGAATGGACGATGCGGGGAGGAAGAAAAAAAAAGAAAGTCCTTTTTATCTGGCTAAAGTAGGTAGGTAATGGGTGCTACTGTAGACCCGAAAGCACCGAATCATGTGCTATTAAGTACTTTTCATATTGATATTAAACGGCCATTTATCCATTATTTCTCATCTTTTGGTTTCGCAACTTGGAACGCTTCTGTAAATTAAGTCAAGCAAAGAGAGCACGAAACGATGACCCGCAACTGTTTCTCATTCAAGTTGCGTTTCATGTAAAGAAGCTACAGAAGCAATCACAATATCAGGCGGAGAAATAATGTTTCTTTGGTCGTCATTTTGCTCTTCTTATACTTTGGAGCAGATTGACCAAAATTGTACTTCACGAAAGGCAGTGGATTTATTCTGGGGTAAAAAAATCGGTTATACAGAACGCTCCCGATTATCCGCGGAATTGGATGGCACGGGTATCGAGAATAACAAAAATCACGGATAATCCGAAAAAAGCATAAAGTAAGGGTAAAGAAGATAAAAAATGTTCTTTGCTTCAAAAAAATTGCATTACACTTAAAATGTGATATGTACAAACAGTGACGATAGGTACAGCAAGCATACAAAATTATTTGTATTTGAGGTTCTCAAGCATATAAAATCTATAAAGGAAAATAAGTTTCTACAAGAATAAAGTTAACAAAGATTGTTTTTTCCCGAGAGTTTGTGGATAATCAAGAGTTTACTATACGTTGTTAACTTTCTTTTCAAAAACATGGCAATTTTATTTGATTGTGTGGAGATTATTGGCAACCTTAATAGTGAACCAAGTAACAATTCCAGCGGAATTATACTGTTGGGATTTTTCATGACACACGTGAGGGAGGGGGGGGGGGGAGCTTTTTATATTTGTTAATTTTAGAAGCTTTTTAACGAAAGTGGTTCCTTTATTCATAAGCGCGTAAAAAGGGTGTTAAAAAGAAACCAGGTAGAAGAAACGTAGATACATCACATGGTTCGATGATAATAAAACTTCAATACAAAGTGCAATTGTCATCTTAAAATTGGCAACATTATCTTGACATGTTGAAATGTCACTCTTACCTCAATAAAAATTCATTAGAAAAAATATTAAATTATAAGAAGTACAGCCTCTAATACCAGTACATGAACAACCAATATTTTAAAGGTTAAAACTGAAATTTTGCATCTGATTACTATAATTTGGTAATTCATATGCAAAACTAGCAAAACTTTTATTTATTAATTTTATTTCTTAAATTATGTTTCTCTTGCTCTTAAAATTCAACCCAATCATCCATAACAATATTAATTCATTCTTTACAATAGAAAATGGTAACGTTTTTGCATTTATTTTGCAGTACCGATCAAAATGTCGAATTACAAATTACGGCACATTAAAATGTGTCTATCATATATGTCTTCGTGTATACATTTATATATCTTCGTGTATAATATTGCCTGCACAAAGCAAGCTTTTATATATATATATATATATATATATATATATATATATATATATATATATATATATATATATATATATAGTTAGTCCCTTTGAAACGTTAAGAGCTCCATAGTGACGCATATAACTAGTTACGCTTAGTTTTTATTTATTTTATTATTATTTTTTTTTAATATATAATCGAAAATTAAAAATGATAATAATAGAAAAAGAAGAAGAAGAAATGAATGGAGTATTCTTTACGTTTAGAGCTAAAACATTCTTTTTACAAAACGTGTACTTTTGAAATTGCAGCATTGCACTACTTTGAATGATGGATAGTTTCCAATAACTGTTTGTACGCCTGTTAACAAGAGTTCATTTATTTTTATGATCAAATGTGGACATTTGATTCATTTTCCATTCGATGATGACCCTCTTACTTAAATTAAGTAAAATTATCGTTAAATTTCTGTCGTAAGAATTGTATTTTCAATTCATCAAATGTATATCTTGAGAACTTGAAAATATTTCAAACAACTCTTGATAACAAACTCACAGATTTTCATGACTAAAAAATTGTAAGGCTTTTTGAAATCTTACGGCGGTATTGGTTACTACCGTAAAGTTGCTTTCACTGTAGTTAGACGATTGTTGCGGAAAAACTGCAACAAATTAAGTTTTAGAGGGTTATTAGGAATGTTGGTTATGAAATCGCATTTATACGCATTTTAGTTCTTGCTTACCAGGAAGCATTCATAATTAATACTTTCTTCATCGCATTCCTTTTTGTTTTTACGTTATAAGTTTAGAAACTCAAGCATGAATCGTCCAGCATTAGTCCATATCTGCTTCAGTTGTTAAATCTCTAGGATGTTAGAAAGAAAAAAATCAAATTGCTTATTTCTACCGGTACAGATTAAGCAATAGAAACAGCGGTGATTAAAAAAAATAAAAACTACAAAAGAATGATCTAGTTATGCAAAAATAGCAAGAGGGAAAATGGTTGGATTTTCTATTATACTAAAATAATGATTTTTCTCAAAGTTAAGAAACACAGCATGTTCTTCATAACACTGGCCAGTTTTAGGTATTGTTACGCATCAATTATCGGTTATTTTGGACGGCTGTAAGTTTTATGGATAATGATCATTGACTATTTCGGATTTATAAGATATGCAGGGAATCTTCTCAGAATAAATACATTTAAAAAATTTCTGAGATTTTGAAAAGTTCATAATTTTACCTTAAATTGCTAATAAAAAGAGTAAAAAGTAAAAAGAAGAATTAAGAAACGAAACTAAGAAAGAGAAAGACAGACGTGTTTGCAATTATGATTGCTATTTTGCGATTCTAACGTTGGTTTTTAATGTCCGTTGCGAAATTTCATAGAATATATTTGTAAATTTTCTAGAAAAATATTCACACATACAAATCAGAACTATTTCTAAAGAAATTTCAGAATGTGTGCCGAATCTCTGTTCCGAATTTTAAAATATGTATCTGGAGAATATTTTACGGCGAATGTTTGGACGTTGTCGTTCCTAAGAAGTTATCTACCGGTTAAACTAAAGTAATTGTAAGGTTAGATTAACTTCTTAGAACTGCTAAAATTAGTTGCGGATTTACAATGTCGCAATTATGAGGGGTCCCTTCAATATGATGGTTTCGAAGAGGAAACAAAAAAGCGGACTAAAAATATTTTCTTCTATCTGTTCATCTCTAAGGATTCCCTGGAAATGCATTGCAACGGGCCCCAAACATGTAAACCAGCCACTGGCGACAATTTTTCATTCTTTAGTGACCTAATTTTTAATCAAAGTTTTAGGGCCCCAAATGTTACATAAACACTATTGATACCGCAAGTCAAGAGCCTCAAAACAGATAATATCAAGCTCGTACAAACTTTATACAAGCGTCTTCAAACGCTCACGGAATGGTATTTTTTCTTTCAATATTAATCATTAAAATTGCGTTTAGGCGAGTACACTAATCAAGGGGTACGTGATCACTAGCAAAACACGGGTTGTCTTTTCTTAGCCCCTCGGGCTACATTTCCTTCAGCCATCGATTTAACTCGTGGAGCGAATATTTTCGGGAAAACAATTTCGATTCTGCCAAACACGGCCGTGTATGCAAAAATATGCAGGAGCACGATTCGCAATCGGGCTCTTATTTCTACAACATCCTGCGTTTCTATAACGTTTTCGAATGCATGGTTCTTTCCGGTCCCAGAGGCGGTTTTTAGAGGGCGCGTTGGAGCCATAAAAGCCCGCGAAACTAGTTCAACTGGAATTCGCTAATTAAAATCAGCAGATGGTAGATGAAATCAACTTCAATTACGGCAGCATTCTCAAAATTACCTGCAAGTTTTGAGCAGCGCAAAGTAGAAGGTTCGCTAAATATTGGAAGATTTTGAATCAAACTGCATTCGATTCTTCAGAGTAACATATTTTCAATTTCATCGATAACTATCTCCGGAAATATAGTATATCCAAGAAATCAAAAATGAGAAAGAATAGAAAAAAGTTTCATTTCTCTGTCGTACTTTTGTCACATTTTTTAAATGGAAAATTAAACACTAAGAAAATAAACAACAGCAAGAGAAATGACTTCTAAATAACCTAGAATTCCATCATTTATTCAATTTCGACACGTGCCTCTGCTACATTACTGCTACAAAGTGGTGTTCCTAGTACGAGTGTCACCAAGGACGGTAATTCGTGGTGTCACCCCCCCCCCTCCAGAACAAAAGTTGTAGTGTTTTATGTAGAGTTATTCCCATCTTTTTAACTATGAATAAAAAACGTGCAATATATGGAATTGAGTTACAGCAACCGATTTTGTTTCGACTTCTTGGGTCGTTATAACAAAAGTCGACAGTACAACTTTTATTTTCTCTCTCGATTTGGATAATTTAAGAGGATTGTAAAACTATTTTTATTCTCAGAAGAAAATTTTAACAACTATTCACATGCTAGGACTTGAATGCGTTTTACGTAGCAATTGTTATTCATAATTAACGAATTACGAAACGAACCACTTTTTCTTAGATGTAAATTTTCAATTTCAAAATTATAGAAATATTTCTGAAATAAACTGCATAATCTACAAATCATTTAACATGAAACTCACTGCCGAATAATAGTACTTGTGTGTAACTTTAAAAGCTTCATGCGTACACTTATCTGTTGTTAGAGGTATTAATTTCCTTAGATCTGTTTCGTAACAGTGCACAAAACACGTACATTGTCTATGAAACATAAATATAAAAAATAAAAAAAAAAAAAAAAAAAAAAAAAAAAAAAAAAAAAAAAACAGTCAAAGGGTGTACCTGTTTAACAGAGAAAATAGCAATTAACATATTATCTGCCAGCCATCATTATCAAACGTTCAACATCTGAGTAGCCCATAAAACATACTCATACACTGCAAAAAAATTAACTGTTGTTTCTACAGTATAATACTAGCAGCCGAGGTTCCAATTTAAAATTGTAAAATGCACAGTAATAAACTGCAAAACTGGCAATTTCAGTTTATTACTGTAAAGTTAGAAATTTTACAATTTATTGCGTTATACTGTAAAAAAAAAACATTCATTTTTTACAATTTAGGTGAAATACTTTAACCCTACACTGCATAATTTTTTTATTTTTCCTAGAAAAAAATACATGTGTTTGTCAATATAATAAGAAAACATGGAAAAATATTAAAAAAAAATTAACTCTAAATTTTCACTACTTTCTAATTAAAAATAGTTTTGTTGCCAAATGGCAACACCATGCATTCAACAGATAAAAATGATTTTAAATGATAGTCTTGAAATTGGTTTTTTTTTTTTGTAAAATATAGAGGAATTGAACATTTGGTGCACTGTACTCTTGTAATCCTTTACATTTTGACATTTTCATCATTGTTTATTGGTACTGTGTTCTTTCTGATGATCAATTCTGTCAAATCTGATATCTTCTAGAGGCTCTCTCGCGCATGCTTTCTTTCTTTTTTTGGTTTGTAACTCTAGTTCCTCTGTAGCTAATGGTCTCCCTCTTTTTAATACGCCTTTATTCATTTCACACGTGGGTTTGTTTGTATGTATGTATGTATGTATGTATGTATGTATGTATGTATGTATGTATGTATGTATGTAACTCTGAATAAAAGGTAAAATTTACGTTATTTGTAAATATAAAAGTAATATATTTAATATTATTTTTAATACTAAAGGCTAAACTGTATTGCATGTTGATATATTATTATAAGTGCATGTAAACTTAAGTGCGGACATTCAGTAGTTTTGAAAATCAGAGGGAAACCTGGTGATGATCACAGCGCATTCCTATGTAAAAGCGTATTTTTTAGTTTTTTCCAAAACTATATTTTAAAATTATTAATGATTTTACTTGTCCGTGTAAGCACAACGTTTGTACTAACTGAAATCTTAAATGAACATGTTTTGGAGGCTTTTTCCTATTGATTTTTTGTTTTTTCACTCTGTTGAACATCAACTAAGCATTGATAATTGTGAGGTCTAATAAACGGTAGAGCAGCCGAAAGTACCACTTTTGGGTCCACATGATTATTTTATACCTTCCAAAAAGAGAAAGAAGCTAGCGCGAAACATAACCAAAACACATACTTCATGAACTACAGAGATGAATCGAAGTGTTCTGTGGATGCTTACTGCATAATGTTGCCAAATGGCTACAGACATGTATTATGTCCTAGATTTTTTCCAAATAATTATTTTGAGGAAAAACGCATCTTAAACGAAAGATAAATGTTTATTTTATTCATGATATTTTTCAAAAAGACAAAGAAAAATATTTCATTGTGAAAAATAATTTCAAAACTTCGTACTTTAAGTGATTTTAAAAGCTATCCATAAGGATTCATTTAAGAGCATGTAAGAGACCAGTGTTGCCATGTATGGAGGATAAATGGTGATAATTACTTTAAATATATCCAATGCTTGCTTTTTATGCATTGAGTTGCCTTATGACTACATTCTGCTATTCATAAGGAGGACAAATTGTCCATGTATCCAATTGGCAACACCATGAAGTGTAGGGTTAAGGTGACAAAAATCATGGTATAGCGATAGCTACATGAAAATGTACAGATAGTAATAGTGTTGCAACTCAACATGTATGTATGGAAACTGCGCTGGTACTGCTTTCATTTATATTCAAATGATTTTTGTGTAAAAATATTTTTTGTAGCACGACGGTATTAACTGACTCTGAAAGCGCGGAATGGTTGTACATACTAGCAGCGTAAACCCAAGTTGCTAACAAAGCACTGCTGAAAGCTGATGTTGGCTCGATAATTGTGTGGGCTGTTTCAGACATAGCATGAACTGGGTCTTATAGTCTAAGATCCCACCGCAGTTTATCTACACTCATAGCGTACACTCATCACGTTTATATCAAATTAAAGCACATTTTTTTCTGAACGTGATGCACTAAGTCTTTGTATGTAAAAGTGCCCGAAACCTATAGGCAGCCTGGCCTAAACGAGAAATATAAATGTAGTATTTCTATACTCATTGCGTACACTCATCATGTATATATCAAATTAAAGCTGATTTTTTCTTGAACGTGATGCACTAAGGCTGCCTATGTAAAAGTGGCCGCAACCTCTAGGCAGCCTGGCCTAAACAGGTCACATGAATGTAGTATTTCTACACTCATCGCGTACACTCATCACGTATATATCAAATTAAAGCTGATTTTTTTCTGAAAGTGATGCACTAAGGCTGCCTGTGTAAAAGTGGCCGCAACCTGTAGGCAGCCTGCATAATAGGTCACATAAATGTCAAATTTTTACACTCATCACATGTATATCAAATTAAAGCAGATTTTTTTCTGAAAGTGATGCACTAATTTTCCACTGGAAAAGTGGCCGCAACCTATAGACAGCCTGGCCTAAACAGGTCACATGAATGTAATATTTCTACAGTCATCGCGTACACTCATCACGTATAGATCAAATTTAAGCTGATTTTTTACTGAACGTAATGCATTATGGCTGCCTATGTAAAAGTGGCCGCAACCTCTAAGCAGCCTGGCCTAAACAGGTCACATGAATGTAGTCTTTCTACACTCATTGGGTACACTCGTCACGTATATATTAAATTAAAGCTGATTGTTTCCTGAACGTGATGCACTAAGGTTGCCTATGGAAAAGAGGCCGCAACCTTTAGGCAGCCTTTCCTAAACAGGTCACATGAATGTAGTATTACTACACTCATCGCGTACACTAATCACGTATATATTAAGTGAAAGCTGATTTTTTTCTGAAAGTCATGCACTAAGGCTGCCTATGTAAAAGTGACCGCAACCTCTTGCCAGCCTGGCCTAAATAAGTCACATGAATGTAGTATTTCTACACTCATCGCGTACACTCATCACGTATGTATCAAATTAAAGCTGATTTTTTTCTGAAAGTGATGCACTAAGGCTGCCTATATAAAAGTGGCCGCAACCTGTAGGCAGCCGGGTCTAAATAAGTTACATGAATGAAGAATTTAACATTTATGTGACCTACTTGGCAGGCTGCCTATAGATTGCGGTCACTTTTACAGAGGCAGCCTTAGTGCATCACTTTCAGAAAAAAATCAGCTTTAATTTGACATATGCATGATGAGTGTACGCGATGAGTGTAGAAATACTACATCTATGTGACCTGTTTAGGCTAGGCTGCGTAGAGGTTGCGGACACTTTTACATAGGCAGCCTTAGTGCATCACGTTCAGGGAAAAATCAGCTTTTATTTGATATATGAGTGATGAGAGTACGCGATGAGTGTAGAATTACTTCATTTATGTGACCTGTTATGCCAGGCTGCCTACAGGTTGCGGCCACTTTTACATAGGCAGCCTTAGTGCATCACTTTCAGAAAAAAATCAGCTTTAATTTGATATATACGTGATGAGTGTACGCGATGAGTGTAGAAATACTACATTCATGTGACCTGTTTAGGCCAGGCTGTCTAGAGGTTGCGGCCACTTTTACATAGGCAGCCTTAGTGCATCACGTTCAGGAAAAACTCAGCTTTAATTTGATATATACGTGATGAGTGTACGCAATGAGTGTAGAAATACTACATTCATATGTTCCGTTTAGGCCAGGCTGCCTATAGGTTTCGGGCACTTTTAAATACGAAGACTTAGTGCATCACGTTCAGAAAAAAATGTGCTTTAATTTGATATATACGTGATGAGTGTACGCTATGAGTGTAGATAAACTGCGGTGGGATCTTAGACTATTATGGTCTCACTACGCAGATAATTGACTAAATATTGTCATACTTAAGAACCACTTTCAGTCATTCATGGATTTCATCTACCCTGACAATGACAGAATTTTTATCAGATGGTAGTCACCGGGCCTTTACCGTTCGTAATTGAACTGAATCCAGATCGACATAGTAAGCACGGACGTGAAAGAAGATTTTCAAGTTTGATTAACAAGCCAAATTACTATGCATGGAAAATATTCTTTACAAAAATAAAAAAGAGATGCACCATGCCATGCAGAATATTCATACAAAATTGTTCTTGCACTTTCAACGTCAACTTTTTACTTTTAACTAAAATTAAGAAATAAAATCAGTATTTTTTTATATAAGAATTTAAATAGCTGAAGGGGCAAGTGGATGAAGGTGATATGTAACAATTTTTTTAATTTATAGAAAAAGATTTTAAAAAAATGTTCATTATTTTATTTAAAGAGATTGAAGTTTAATGTTTCTATTACATTGTCAATCAAAAACAGGAAAGCAAATAAGTTCATTACGCATTTGTGACACAGGAAGACTCAGAACAATCGGTAAAACTGAAACTCAAGATTTCAGTTAGACTTCATAAGCTGATATTGTCTTCTTTTCACCCGCTGTAACTAGAACTCAGTGCTCATTATATGGAATCGGTTGTGATATCTCAAGCCAGCGATTTTATTCCACGGTTTTAATTGGGAATTCGAAACTTATTTCCTTTAAGATGGTTATTTCCGCGACTTTTTCAGATTGCACAAGATGGCACCGAACGAGAAAAACGACACACGAGCGCGTTGCAAAGGAAATTCGAAGCCAGAAAATACTGGGAGCTAGAAAGCGAATAATGGACCTCTTTCAGTTGTACTCACATTTATAAATACCCTACTCGGCTCCACGGTATAAGTAAAACACAAATTTGGTTTCTTGCAAAATTACGTTTTGCTTCGTTATCCAAAATTTTGGAGAACAAACGGTTCCCAACTGAACAAGGTTGCATCTTAATTGTTCTTAAAACATTTCTTTTTTTTTTTTTTACATTCATGTATTAGTATTACAATATTGTTATCAGTAGCGCATCCAGGGGTGGGCTGATAGGGCTGCAGCCCTCTCCAAAAATTATCAAAAAAGAATTTAAAACACTTTAGCTATAACATTTTTTTTTCCTTCTTTTTTCTGAAATCGCGACATGAGAAAATTTTTCTGCGGAGAAAATTTAATAAGAGGACAAATTTCAAAGAAAGAAAAAAAAAACTAAATTCTTTCTTTATTTCTTTTACTTTGACATGTTCATTTCACTATTCCACTGGTCGAACCATGGAGCTATTCTTACATCCATATTTGTCACGTTTACGACTACCTTATAATTCACTTTTCTTCTTTTTTTTGTTAGCAAATTTGTTTCAGAAACACCGATAAATGCTTGTTCATTCATCTGATTCTGTTCGATACATTTTAACACATGTAATTGAAATATAACATTAGGAACAATAAAAAATAGTAAAACCAATCGCCAAATTAATGTTATTAAAGCACAAATTTGAAAAAAATGCCTTTCCTGTTTTTATCAAAACGCTTTACCTCTCGGCAACAACAATAATTATAATGATAAGAAAATTAACGATGTATTTTGTCGTCTTAAATTTAGCATTAATATCAGAAATTCGAAAAATTTACTTTTCTTAACTGCATTTCGTGAGATGCTCTAAGTCTCAGCTGAGCCCCCTCTGAAATGATTTGTCTGCGCACGCCACTGATAGTTATGGACATGTTGCACATGCACACACAAAAGCAAAATTAGAATATACAGTAAACTCCCGAATATCCGAGGCTCGGATTATCCACAGGTCTTTCCCATTTTTGTGTTCGATGATGATGTACTGAAAATACAGAAAAATTCACCCATTTCAACTTCGCCCAGTTTGCACCAATTTTGAAGTCAGCCACGAAGCAGCTCTCACTCATTTCGACGCACTTATCAAATATTTTGAGGAGCAGGAAAATACATTTCTCTGTGACAAGATGTCATTAAAAAATCTTCTATCACTTGTTAAGAAGAAGCGTTTTAAAATTGAAAAAAAAAAAAAAAAAAGACAACAACGAACCGACTCTTTAGTAAAATTTTTAATTATGTGCTAATATTAGGGTTATTATTATTATATTTTCATATACGAGTGTGCTATTATTGTTCATTTTTAGCTTTTAACATTTTTTTACATTGAATATTGCAGTTTTTAGCTTCAACTAAAATATATGTTGGAGTGTTATTGATTTTTTAGCTATTGTATACACTAGTTTCGTTTTTCCCTACTTTTTGGAGGATCTGTGGTATCTCTCCTATCCACGGTTACTGTGCCACTCTATTGTGTGGATAATTGGTAGCAATTTCAATTACCGTAAAATGAGGTGTATAGGAACAGCGGGGTGATTCGGAACAAAACTTCTTGATCATACAAAAAAAATTCCTCATAAATATACCGTCGGGTATTTTTGGCAGTTACATTTTTTTCTGGAAGGGTAATATTATAAGAAGTAGGATTTTTTTTCCATTCTGTCTACAATATTGGCTTCTGTGCAAGGGTGCAAGCGGAAGGTTAAAAAACATCAAGTTTTCATGGTCTGCGAAACTTTGTATGTAAGTACAGACCCCTTTATATTTCAAATCTTAGAATAGTATTTTTTAATGATGCATATATCTGAGCAACAGAGTACCACATTAGAAGAGACAACATATTTTAATTGTGGCATAAAAATTAAAATTCTTTATAATGTCATAGGAGAAGGATTTGCTTGGTGAATCGGAACACTTTGTTCTGTTGTTACAATTCAAACTTATTTAAAGGAAACTGTTTGAAAAATCAAGATTCTAACCCCAATTTTTCTAGTCAAGACAAGGACAAGGATTTATTACTGTATATCCCTTCTCGTGAGCAACTAGTACTAGATCTTAGAAAGGCAGAAAGTTGCAGATTTAAAAATATTTTTGCTCCTTAAGGTGCAACTTTTAAAGCTACAGATACTAGCGATTAAGTGTTTTTCT
Organism: Uloborus plumipes; assembly: GCA_038373865.1. NCBI lineage: Eukaryota > Metazoa > Arthropoda > Arachnida > Araneae > Uloboridae > Uloborus > Uloborus plumipes. The sequence goes on from JAXGGA010007458.1 coordinate 20,885, forward strand.
CAAAAGAAGCTTGACTGTTCATCATAAAAATTTTTGATTTAAAGGAAATTATATAAACTAAATAATTAAGTTTTTAACCTACTTCATAGAGCCCATTTTCAGTAATAACTTCCCAAAATGTTGAAGAAAAAACAGAAAAAAAAAATCAATTTTTCAGGATATTAAAATATGCGTGGGATAAATTGAGTCACGTTTTGCATTAAGTTAGGCTTAGCATAAAGAGCTAATTATATCTTTTACTTACTAAATCATGTTTTGTTGTCATGTATGTATGTACTAATCTAAAACAAGTAATATATTGCTTTGTGATTCTTTTGATACAAAAATATATAAACCTATAGCGCAAAATAATTAAATAAATTAAATCAAAAAGCCAAAATTAAGAGCACAGCTTTTGTTCGATGAACCTTCTTCAGGAAATGTTGTCAGGGAGCTAAGCAAAACTTATTTACCCTAAAGAGAGAACCTGGGAAACCAAATCATAGAAAAGCTTTTATAGAGCTGAATTCAAATAATGCAGCTGAAGAAACTGCACCAACACCTTAGATCTCAACAACAAGTGTGGCTGTTTCCTCGATATTGGAGCAAGGCGAGTTAAGCATGTGTTTTATTTTTATGCATATTAAAAATTATAATGTAAGGACACTCTCACCTACACCAGTAACCAAAAGTTAAGAAGAAACTTTGAAAGATACCAGAAGAAAAAACTGCACACATGCAGAAAGAAACTTGTGAACTTTTAACAAGCTCGACAATATTGAAAAGATGGCATACTGAAAATTTCTAAAGAGATAAAAGGTCAATTAAACTGACCACAGACACAAAATTAAACAAATAATAAATAAACCTTTTATTTAAAAGAAATTTATAACTGAATCAAAGTGCATTGATAGCAACCTTTAAAAGTTGGAATGTGGGAAAAGTTAAGTTTTTTGGGGAAAATGTGAAAAAAGTATATTTTCATGCCATCATTCTTCCCCACAATGTAGAATAACTGCAATGAAATTTAAAAATACAGTGAAAGTTTTTTTTCTTCCGGAGAGAGGTGATGTTTGGAAGTACGATGCATCGTAAACAGTGCTTGATATTCCTGGCCATGAGATGAATCAAAAGGAGAATATTACTTTCCAGAAATGTTTACATACTAATTGTTTTCTCCTTGATAAACAAAAGTAAAAAATCACTATTTAATAAATCGTGAAATTAAAGTTTTTAAAGCATGACTCATTTTACCCCACTAGTGACCCATTTTACGCTATGGGGTAAAATGAGTCATTGAAAACGCATTTTGTAACTTCTTTATCAGTATCAATATTTTGTTTTTTCCAAGATATTTCACTTTAAATGTTATGAGGAAGAGTCATTTGCATATCCTGAGCAGTTTATTCACTGGTTGAGTCAATATATTTTTTTGCTGTCAAAGCCTGATTGTAAAATTGTTCTTTTTTGACCCATTTTACCCCACCTGAGCCTAATTTGAAAAACAAATTTATAAATTTATTTTCTACCAGTTACTTTTTAAGAGGTCGTGTGTATTTTCTTTTCCTTTACTTGGTAGTTCTTGCAATCATGCTTATGCTCCTGTCTGTATTATTATTATTTTAATACATATTTTTAACTTCAATATAGCTAGTCATTGGAACTAATTAGAAATCGAAAAAAATAAATTTTTTTTCGTGTGTGTGTGTATAATTTCTACCGAGTTTATAAAGCATGAAAAACAGATTTTTTAGATCAAACCGGAAAATTTCATGCAACAAAATTGTAGGGTACAGCTAATTAAGCCAAAAGAATAGTACATCAGAAGTAGTTAAACGACATGCAAATTAATATGGCGCCAAGTACTTTATAGCAAGTTAAGTACAAAAAGCAGTTCGAACTGATCCAATATGAAATCGAAAATGTAGCAAGAAACGAAATAAAAGGAAAGTGAAAATCTTAAATTTAGAACCCTAAAAGCGAGTGTAACGTCTGTGTCAGAAATTTCACCCAAACTTTAACTATCTAGATGGGCAGTTTTAATTGACCAGGTGTCACCATGCTTGATTTACAGCAGGGGTCTCCAACCTTTTTTACTCGGGGGCCAAATTGAAAATTTTTGGAAGCGAGGCGGGCCAACGGTCCAAAAATAGTTCAGTTCAGATGTTTTTTTATAACATTACGGAAACTCGTAAAATTTAGAAAGCAGTTCAGAAAACTGAAATAAAAGTCATTTTTTCCCACAAACTGTATTTTTGTCTCCAAAAGGAGTTAAAAGAAAAAAAAAAAAGCCAAACGAGACTAAAACCTAAATCCTTGCAATGTACTACAATTTTATTAAATGAATTTTATGTATTAATGATGATAAAAAACTTAACAATAAATGAGGACAGAGCAAGTGCAACGCTTAGGACAATTTTGAATGAGAAGATTGAATTTGTTTGCCTCTTGAAATTTCAGTCCATTTAGGGTCAAACTTTGTAGTTCCGATCATTAAAGTTGATTTTAAATGTTCATTTGATAAAGAGGATCTGTACTTAGATTTAACATACTTCATTTTTGAAAATGTCTGCTCACACTTGTAGGTAGACCCAAAAAGAGAAAACATAACTCGAGCGTGATTTTTTATGTTCTTAAAGTCTTCTTCCGGGAGAGAACTGTAAAATGAAAGTAGATTACCTTCTTTTTGTCATTCCTGGAAAGCAGTCTTGAGTGAGTCGATGGTAGTAAGTTCGCTGACTTCAAGTTGGATTTCAGCAGGCACTTCGTCTATATAGCAGTTAAAAGGGTTTTGAAAAATCTGGATATCATCTGATGCACGGTCAAAGTCTTCAAAACGGCTCTTAAATTCTTCTCGTAGGTTAGACATGATATCCAAAACGTATTCCTTGGGAAAGGAAGCATTACTTAAAGCACCTAAGTTTTTACACGTTTCAAAGTGATCAAAGTTTATCGATCCTAAATGCTTCTCGAAAAGCATGAGTTTTTGTCTGAAAGCTTTGACATGCCAAACAAATTGAGGAGTTTTCCCCTTGCGGCTTTAAATTCAAAAAATTAATATGTTGATTTACAGAATAAAAAGTAGCAAATTTGCCCTTGAATGGAATGGATATCTGCCGTGGATTAGGAGTTGGAGTACTTTTACAAATTGACTACGAAAGTAACCCAACTCACTTTAGTACCAATTACCTATTCTTATTACCCGAAAAGGAGGGAAACATTTCCTATGTGTCGGAGGCCAACTTACTAGAAGATAACTATATCCTTCTACCCTTTTTTGAGTCTTTAAGCGGAAATTACTTTTTTTATTATACGTCAGCACTACACTGAAAAAAGGAAACTGTTGTTTTTACAGTATAATTCTGGCAGCCGAGCTTCCAATTTAAAACTAAAATGCACAGTAATGAACTGTAAAACTAGCAATTTTAGTTTCTTACTGTAAAGTTAGCAATTTTACAGCTTATTGCCGTAAAATTTAGGCGTATTATACTGTAAAAACAACAGCATAATACAGGCAGCAGAGGTTCCAATTTAAAACTAAAATGCGCGATAATAAACTGTATAATTGCTAGTTTTAGTTTATTACTGTGAATTTTACAGTTTTAAAATTAAATCTCTGCTACCAGTATTATATTATCAAAGCAATGGTTTATTTTTTGCAGTCTGAGAAATTCTCTGGAAATGTGCAATTTCTTATCCCAGGCTCATAGCAACCTTAGACAAACGTTTTCCAATTATTTTATTATTATTATTATTGTCGTTATTATTATTATTATTTATTAGTCACCTTCTGAAGAACAAAATAATATCATTTAGCAGTGTAAAATAATAGTTATTTATCTGTAGGGGCTTAGTATTAGTACTAAAATTTTATCAACATCCGCAATTTGTCTTTAAAATAAATTTAATAATGCATTAACTTTTTCATTTGAAATATTGTTTAAGAAAGATTCAGGATAAAATGATACTAAGCACGCTGTTTCTAATATTTTAGCTGCTTGATTTTTAAAATTTTTTTTTTTTTTTTAATTTTGGTTGTTGAATTAGAAATTTCGTTAGAAAAATTAGCAGATGAATATTTTCAAAATTCTTCAACACTTGAGAATTTTTAGTACTTTAATTGAGTTATGAATCAAATTTAATGAAAACTAAGAAAAATAATTATGGACCGAAGCATGAGGTAAAATTTGGCTCTTCGGATTATAATAATTTATATTGTAAATTTTCATTTTACAACTTTAATTCCATAAAATATTGTCCTTTAAGCTATACACTAATATGAAATATAATAAAACATAGAAGAAAATTAAATTTAAATAAATCGTGTGTATTGAACTCTTGTAAATAGAAACTGTTCAATAATTAACAGTATATTCTATATAACTTGAATTTCTTATGAAATATAAACATATAAGTTAAATTAAATTACATTTAGTTAACAACTATATCAACTACTTTAGTTGCTTTAAAATAAAGCTAGTGAAGTGACTTTCTCGCACAATTCTAGTGTTGACACTTAGATACAAAAACGTCATTTTTTAACATCTACCACAAGTCCGAGTTTTTTCAAAAGTCATATTCCATTCAACAGAATTATAAGTATTAAATTTCGGTTTTTATTAAATGTAGTAATTTATATTGACAAAATTTAACCCGTTTTCTAAATATTGATGAAGATAATATTAAAAATAGTCCAGGATTATAAAACACTCAGAGAATTATTAAAAAATAAATTGAAGCGGAATTTTTATTTATTTTTTATCAAGCAAAATGCGTAGACATTGTCCATCCCTTGTACATCTAATGTTGGTGAAAGATATTAAATTTCGATTTTATTTGCTGCTTCAAGGAAAAAGCTTATTTTCATTTTAATTCTTTTTGAAGTAAACAGTTTGTAAACTAAACGTATGAGATATTTATTCCGAATAAAAGTAAGGAATGATAAGTAAGAAAGAATGCATGTGCATGACTCTAATAAATTTAACTTCAAAAATTTTAAATTAAGGATATTTAGATATTTGTTACACACACATACAATATGGATATATAATGTAAATAACAGCTAATTTCTAGTTAAATTATTTTGTGATTTAATATTTAATCATATCAGCTGGGTTTTTTTATAAGCATCAACTTAATTGCAGAACTTGTTTTTTATAGAAGCAAATGCACCCACAGCTCGATTATAGCATCCTAAGACTGCAGTTTCGTCCTTAGTATGGACTCCTCAGTTAGGAATAGCCAATGATCAAGCCGGAGGCAAAAATCCTCTTAATGTAGCTAAGATAGCCAACAAACTGGTAGATAAAGTGAATTTATCTTATAACGAGCTGTGTGTGCATTTGCTTCAGTTCTGGGTCAGCCCTGGCTTATGGGCGGTAACTCATTCATATTGTTTTTTATATTCCAAGTCATACTTCATATTGCTTATTTTCGATGAAAAAAATAGAACTATCCACTAGTTAGAGGTAAAAATGCTTCACAGGATCCGAATATTCTTGTTGCATAGAGGATGTTTTTCCTGTTTATGGGTTCCTGTGGTGAGGATGCGATATAACGAGAGTGTTACCGTGTCACACTTTCCAAGAGAAATTGCCCATATAGAAGTAAACAGTATGCAAAAGAAGGAAGCGACGGTTTACGTACAGAACAATATGGATTAAAAATTTAGAAAAAAAAAAAAAGAAAGAAAAAGGGTCGAAGACATTGAACCACGGCGGAAGTCAACCTTGGCAGGAATCCCTTTCCCCCCCTCACCTTTAAAAGTGAGGGAAAAAGCGGACTTGCAGCTGGGCGGCGGCATTTGTGCGCGTGTGGTTTCACCTTTCTACGCAAATTATGTCCTCTCTCTGCTATTTGAATAGGCAGGAACTTCCGGATCAAGAAAACTTCGCAAGCGCCGCACACTCCACACTTTTATTCTATTTCGTTCATTCGATATCGTGTGATTTTTTTTTCTTGCAGTTTTTCGAGATAAAACATTTGGCAATTTTAATGTTTTATTTTTTGGGGTTTTTTTTTTTTTTCGTTGCGGGTTTATTTTTCCTTTCAAGTGAAAATTAAATTAGCATTTACCTTTCTGATTTATGTTTTGGAGAAAAAAATGAAAGCAATTTTTGCAGTTGATTATGGTGGTTTTTCTGATCAAAATATTTACGCGATTGCTCCAATGAGAAGTTAATGGTTATTTATTTTGAAAGAAATACCTAATTTTTTCTTCAAAAATTCATTCAACACTTTGAGCAACAGAAAAGTTTTACCGTAACATCATCAAGGTATTAGATGACAAAAATGCTTTACTGGATTCAAATATTTTTGTCGCACAAAAGGGAATTTTTTTTTTTCACAATTTAACCTTGTGCCTGACCTAAGTCAGGGGCTTCTCATATTAAACGTGTGCGTGATATACCATATTTTTGGGAAGGTTACGGATTAAGTCCCCGAACTAAACCAAAATGAAGAATAGATGAGCTGTCGACAACCTAAATAAACTGAAGATCTACTTTCCAAGTTTAGTGTGATTACAATATCGACTTGAGGGTGGGTTGTGCTTTAAGTTGAGACTATGCTGATCCTAAATTAACTCTTCTCAAAAAAAAAAAAAAAAAAAAAATAGATATCTATTAAGTTGCAGCTTTAAATAGCTAACATAATGTTATGTTCACCTATACATTAAAATATTTTCTGACACATTTCTTGTTTTAAAATTGATAAAATAGTGAGCATAAAGAGTTGCTTTTGACAATAAAAAGTTTGAAAACTTGTCAGATCACTTTTGCTTTAGACGTCGAACCTAATTTTAATCTAGAAATTAATGTTTTTTATCTACTCAGACAGAAAGCAACGTACAAAAAATTACTCTATCGACTCAAAACGGGTTCGAGATCGACCGGTCGATCGCGATCGACGGCTTGCCTACCTCTGTATGGGTGGTTTAGTTTGCAGTAAAAGGTCTAGATTTTTTCAGTTTTTTTTTTTTTTTTTTTTTTAAATATTTTAAACATAAACATGAATTCATATTTTCAGTATTTAATTTTCTTAGTGCACTGGTGTGTCAAAACAAATATTTTGTTCGCGTAGAAGTGCATGAACGTAAAAACTTTTACTTCTAAAATTTCTAATTAAATGAATTCTTTTCTTTTTAATCTACGATTAAATTAACTTAATTCTCATTAATGAATCAGTTTAAAAGATAAACAGAGAAACCTTTACAATGCGCTGCCAATAAGCGAATAGTAAATTCGAATGAATAATTGCAAAAACCTTGACGGAATAATAAAATAAAGTCGAATTGTTGAAATATCAATCAACTGTAAATATTCCGTAAGTTAATTACAATTACCCTATTAATTAACTACCTATTTGATCGGGTTATTAATAGCTTTTGGAAATAACGAAGTACCTTTGTCCTGTAGTTCTAAGAACCGAAGCAAGAAAAAGTTTTCCAGATTGTCGAAAGAATTTTTAGTATTAAGGGTTCTACGGGAATTATACAAATCTGTTACTGGATATGGCATCTTTGTTTTTGTGACAAACTGGCTAAATTTTGCCAAATAGCCGTCAATTTATGACGTCACTTTCGTTTTCCTTTCAATTGATGACTTCCGTTAGATGTTAAAATTTTACTTACATCGTGCAAAAAAAAAAAAATAAATAAATAAATAAATAAAAATAAAAATAAATAAATAATAATAATAATAATTACAACAATTGAGAAACAATGGGACAGATCATTCATTGTGTCATTGCTCAAATCAAGTTAAATTATGAAAACCCAAATCAAGGACCTCTTGGCAAGCAACCGTGGGGCTCTGCGGTTCTCCCACCTGTTGGGGAACTCCCGCTCTGGCCAATTGGACAAACTTCCCTAAAAGTTCAAAATAAAAAGTTTTTGGATAGTGGTGGATTCATAACACAAAGTAGTGTATCTGCATGCTTTCGTAGTTACCTAGATTCAGTGTGTAAAAATTGTCATTTTTTGTTCTGATTGCTTTCCCCCACACTTCTTGATCATGTTAGCCCATGGATGCTCTCTCTTCGAAACTGATATAATCTGGATCTGGAATACTAGTAAATCGCCTCTGCAGTATCGACAAATGGGCAGTGTGTCCCAAAAGTCGAAAAGTTCCTTTGAACTCTCACCATTAAGGCAGGCGGGGATTAGCAATAATGGTGAGATCCCCGAGACACACAGCACAAAGCAACGTGCTGTAAAATGTTAGTTTTATTTTTTTTCTTAGCCCTACCTGAGACATACCTTACCACCTAAGAGCAATAAAGAGCAATACTTCGCGATTTTATTACCGAAACGAAGAAATGTAGCAATAATTTAGGTATTCGTCCGTTCCTCTCCGCTAAGTTGGAATGGCAGCCATGAATATTTACACATCATTACAAAATTTTGCTGCGGCATCCGCATACAACCCAACTCAACTTGTCCTTTACCGTGCCGCGTATCATCGGATCCAGGAAACATCATCATTCATTAAAGGCGAGCCTCTCATTGGCTGATTAAAACCCTATCAAATTGTCTCCAGCCAATGGCGAATCTCTCGCGGTTTGCGGAAACCACGCCCCCAACCCCGTGCGGATGCACATCACAATAGGGAAAACGTGGGCCTTTTGCCCTAAAACGGGAGCGGGGGTGCAATCCGTGTTTGAAATACGACTTTTCGCCCCCCTGCCCGATCCCCTATATTTCATTTATTACTTTTAATCAAATGACATTGGGTTCTGTTATAGGATGGTTGCTCAGAAGCCCTACCTCTTCTCTCGATTTTCTTAACGTCTGATACGGAAGAAATTTTTCATCGGCTTCGTTGTTTCCATCAGAAAGTCGAAACTCAATTCAAATGAAAGAATTCAATTCCGCTGAAAAGCCCGAGACAACTCTCCGGGTTCTAATCTGATGGATTCGATATCGGAAAGAGACTTCTACTCAAACATCATCTCGCGCATCAATCATATTAACGAACCTCGCGTGGGGTACACAGTTTTTTATTAAATTCAAATAAATATCATGTAAATTTTAATCTTTTATAAATCTAAGAAAGCTCGTGCATAGCCGTGTGCACTGCAAAAACGATTAACGCACGATGCGCCATCAAGTGTCTCAAACCATTCCGTTTCTTCTTTTCCACTTCTTTGAAAGCTTAAACAATTTTAATATCTTCAGTAAATAAAATCGAATTCGTGAATTTTATATATATATATTTATATATATATATTAAACAATAATATACATTTACATGCACGATAAAGGAATATTTTTCTCCAACGCCAGGCAACAATAGAAATAAATGAAATAAAACAATTAAAATAATCGCTGTAGCAAAACATGCCAACTCCACTATTTAATTCATTTCTGTTTTGCGCTTCGGAAAAAAAACAATAAAAATACTTACGATTGTAATTAAATTAAATAATGAAAATAAATCTAAACATTGCAGAAGGCAAACGATAAAAAAAAGTGAGAAATTATGAGCTTAAAGAGCAGCAGAGAAAAAGTTTACAAATAGTAATAACACATGTCATTCCTTGAAGATAGCCCCAAATTCATACTAAATCCACAAGGACGAATTAAAGTCCAACGAATAGTTCTAAAAAAAGGAAATGTTTGACAAACGTATATTGCTTACAAGAGTGCAATAAAATTATTAAAAGGAAGCAAACATTCATATTTCTCCATAATTTTGATGAAAATCATCAAAAAAGTAAAAAAATAATATTTCGGAAAAGATGCACTACTTTTATAATTGCGAATTAAATCTATTTAAAAAAAAAGGTTAAAGTGTAACAAAAGTCTCCATCTACATACTTCTAATCGATAACTTAATATTCATAGAATGATGGAATCATTACTAAACAAAAGGTTGAAAATATCAAATACATACTACTTGTATAATTGTGAATTAAATTCAGCAAAAATAATTAAATCTATTGAATATAATTTATAAATGATCAAAATATAACAAACATGGGCCACATACTTATTTATAATTTTGATAAAAATCATTTAATATTTTTATAAAAATCATCATTATTTGAATTATAAAAAATTTAAATATTTCAAATGAAAACTACTTAATAATTTTGAATTATATATACAGTGGATGACAAAAGTGTTCGTACACCTTAAAAATTTGTAGTTAAACCAAAATTCAATAGAATTGAATTTGAATGTGAAGACCAATATTTTTTCACATCATCTCTCAGTTATTCTGAATAAAACCGTGTATTTGTTTTTAAAATATTGACTGATTTTGTTTTTGAATGGTTCAAAAAGCAAAGAGGTAGAGAAATAACGCGCCACAAAAATCTTCGTACACTGCAATATTTTCTGATAAATTCCTGATTTAAGTTCACATCTGTCGTTTTTTCATTATTCTTACATTGTATTGACACTTAAAAAAAGCATTTGGTTTTAATTGGTTTCTATTTTATTCCGAAATAATCTACTAATTATTTTTAAATGTCTTGTATTCGTAAAAATCCACAGACACCGCTAAAAATGGGATTATTTTTGATCATAGTCGCAGTAAATACTATGTCGCAGTATAACTCGAAATATTTCTAAATTAATTAATATATATCATTACTTAGTTATAGTATGTGATAAAATACGTTATTCAAATGTTTTACAACACAATTTAAAACTATCGGCCCGAAATTTGGGCACAGGAAGCAACTTGCTTTTCTTACTAATATAACTAACTGTAAGAAGCACAAGACTTTCTATGTTGTCTTTTGATGTCTCTAAAACCGTCAAAAAACTTTTAGAAATACCATCGAAGACACCCTTAAACTCCGTTAAACCGAATGTAACATCGTTGGAGAAAACTGGAAATTAGAATGCGAAAATACGACGTTAAAACGAAAAGCAAACTAAAAGCAGTATAATGATCGAAGAGTAAATGAACATTGACTTCGAAACACCAAAAAAAAAAAAAAACTAATAAAATCAAGGTGTTTAAAAGCTATTGTAGATACTGAGGAATAACCCACTAAAGGATAAAACAATGAAAAATTAGATTATTTACAAATATGTAAATATTATTAAAGTGTACGAAGACTTTTGTGAGATCAATTTCATGATACTTTCAGATTATTAATTTCTTAAAAATCAAGTTTTGTTAAATTATTAGAATATTTCAAGTAGTTTTGTAAAGAATAAATCATAGATCTTACTATTAAACACCCATTCAAAAATATTAATTTTTATTGACAAAAAAAGATGTTTCATTGAAAACGGTAAGTGTACGAACACTTTTGTGAGACACTGTATTTAAACTAATTTACAAATGATTGAAATGAAACAAAAGTGGTCACATATTTCTCTTTACTTTGAAAAAATCGCAAATAAAAACATTTAACGTAAATTTTAAGCACATATTTTCCTATATATAAATAATTATGAATTAAATCCATTAAAAATAATTTACAAATGAATCAAGTGAAACAAACGTAGCCGATTAAATATCTCTCTCAAATTATGATAAAAAACCATGAATTAAAAAATTGAGTATTTCAAATACATTCTACACTGCAAAAAATGAGCTGTTGTTTTTGCAGTATAATACTGGCAGCCGAGGTTCCCATTTAAAACCGTTAAATTTCACAGTAATAAACTCTAAAACTTGCAATTTTACAGTTTCTTACGGTAAAGTAAGAAAATTTAGTTTATTGCCTTAAAATTTAGCAGTGTCATACTGTAAAACGAATAGTGGCAGCAGAGGTTTCAGGTTAAAACTGCAAAATGCATGGTAATAAACTGTAAAATTAGCAATTTTACAGTTTAGTACTATAAAAGTATTAATTTTATAGTCTAGTACTGTAAAATAAGCAATTTTTACAGTTTATTTCTATAAAATTAGCTGTATTATACTGTAAAAACAACATTCATTTTTTAGTGTACTAGTATAGTTGTAATTTAAATTTATTAAAAATAATATGCATTTTATTACTTGCAATTGCGAATTAAGTCTATTAAAATTAATATTCATCTGATCAATCATTATCGTGCATCATCATTCTATTAAATCTCTAATTAATACATTTACAAAAGATTAAAATGAAACATATGCGGCCATTTTTCTTTAATTTTGAAAAATATCATAAATAAAAAATTTTAACGTTTCAAATACATACTGCTTGTATGATTGTGCATTGAATCAATTAAAACGACATACGTCTACTACGTCCGCCTATGCTATTATATTTAATGCAAATTAATAATAATTGTAAATATAATCTGATATTGTAAATGGTTATATTGTTAATTTCAATTAAAAAAAGACCAGAATTTAAAAAATGAATTGAAATTTCATAAATATACATTTAAAATAAAATTACAAACTGCTTATATAACTGCTTCAAAACTCCTCCTTTGGTTTTGTATAAACTTAAGTTTATATTTAAGAAACGTGTTTAAAATAAGATTCGAAATGAAATCAGGTAAATATTATGTACATCTACTGTAACTGCAAATTTAGTCCTGAACTTTAAGACGAATTCAATAGTAAAAAGTAAAGAAACTTAAATTCAACTTTGTCAAAATGCATGCTCTTATGTACAGTAAAAAAAATAATAATAAATTATGTACGAACATTTGTTATGAACACAAACCAACATTAATAATTTCATTAAAAATAAATTTCCTGCTACGAATTATTAAAAAGCAATATTTGTAAACACATATTCTAGTTTATGACTACGAATTTAATTATTATTTGTAGAATGCATACAATCATAAAACCATCTTAAATTTTAACAAGAATTCATTTTTCATGTCAAAATAATTGGAAATTTCTAAACTTCTGTTACGTATAATTATTTTTTTTTCAAAATTAACATATGTTTGCTGTGATCCTAAAATTCCTTTAACTTCCAGATCAAGAATAATAGAGAAATATTAACTTTCAACTATATACATTGATTGTATGAAATTAAACAATGATTTTTTACGAATAACGTTCGTTAAAAACCATTAATTTATTTTTAAAACTTATTATAAAATGTAACAGGAATTAAGGTTCAAATCAATAATCACGAATTTGAAAAGTTATAAAACTTGCTTAAACTAACACACATTTTAATTTCAAATTAATCTTAAATTTGATAGCAGTTTAAATGTCATTAAAAGAAATAAGAAATTTCTAAATTTGTCCTCTGTACGTAAATGTACAAGCAAATATGTTTAAATTAAAATCCACACATTTAGCATGATTACTTGCATTTCCTTATACAATTTAAATTTATAAATGTCACATCAAAATCAAAGGAAGTACTTTCAATTATAGATTTTAAAATGCATATTTCTTGTCTTAAATTGTGTGTTAAATGTTCAAAAACAAATACATGCATTCCATGGAAATAATAACTTCTTTTATGTATAAACTAAATTTTTAGACATGAATAAATGGATAATAAACAATTTACTTGTTTTCAACAGAGATTATTTGCCTCAAACCAAAATTCAATCTTTTGATAAAAATACATTTACTTTAAAAAACAGCTTTTCTCACAGTGTCACCTTCGAACAGTGATGACGCCTACGCAATGGTTGGCTAACAGGTAGAACTCGAAGAATCTCTTCTACTATTAAAAAAAACCGAATCTTCACTCACCAACAGTTTAGTTTCAAAAATTACCACAAGTTCCTTAAAATTACCAAAAGTTTCAAAAATTACCACAAGTAATAGAGTTCGTTTCTATTTACCTCACGTCTCCTTTTGTCTCAACTGACCCTAAATATGCAATATACTGACAACCCAGTTACCCCCCCCCCCCCCGACAGCCATCCAGAGATTGCAATTGCGTCCTTATTATGGACTAGGGATGCACCGATTAATCGGCAGTACCGATAAATCGAGCATAATCGGTCGCTTTGCCGATTATTTATAATCGGCAAAATCGTGCCGGTTAATCGGTGGAATTTTTTTTTTAAATATTGTTTTTTAAATTATTCCTTCACTAAGAAAATATGATGAACAATTCTATTAACAGTAATAATAATCCTCACAGTTGATATAATGGTTTTAATAATTATTTTTCCTATTTAGAATAAATATTACACATAGAAAATATTGCAACATTTTTCATGTGTAGATATTTTTCTCCTTAGCATAGGGCTTTTAGATAACCTCTAATTTTCACGAAGAATAAAAGTCTTCAATTAAATGGCAACTAATAATTGAGAAATTTTAACTAAAAGCACTCCTAAATTAGAATACTCACCACAGTTTCAACTAATTTCTTGTTTTTAATTTTCATGTCTAGTTAACATAATTAACAGTGTGTTAATGCAATATTATTGACAATAATATCAAAATGGTTCTAAGAAATTGGATAAAATTGTTTTATGAAAATTAGGAAAATGGAAAAAAATAAAATCCTCTCTCAGAAATAAATTACTATTTCTAAAGTGCACCATTTTGGCAATTAGTTTGAAAATTTCCATTTTTCAAATATTGTGTTAATATATTGCTACCGCTTGATTGCGAACAGATTAAATAATTTGCAACATCGCATTGATTTTACCGTGCCGGTACAAATCTACTATACGCAGTTTAATCGATTCAGGAATATCCCTCACACGACCCATTTTAAGACAAAAATCAAACAAACTGCAAAGAGATCTCTAATTTTAAATAAAATTGTCTGCATTTTATCAATGATGCCACCCGTCATGATTTAGTGATAATGAAATAAGAATTAATGTGAAATGTTCTAATATTTTAAACTACTTGAAAAAATATTCTAATATTTTGACATTTCAAAATATTTTTTTTCTATTCATCTCTTCAAACATGATATTAATTTCAAGATAATAAATCGTCTGAGCCGAATTATGATAAAGTTGATTGTTTTTAACACTATTGACAATAAGTCAATAGTGTTAAAAACAATCAACTTTATCATAATTCGGCTAATCAACTTTATCATAATTCGGCTCAGCCGAATAGTCGGTAATCCGTAATAGACCAATTTGCTTATCGGTGCATAATGGAATCTACTCATCTTTTTGGAATAGTCAATAACTGAGCAGAAGACAGAGGTCATTTCAATGAAGCCGAAAGTGTCAATTAACGTGTGGCTCATTTTAACACACCAGAGAAAGACTGCAGCAAAGGTACGGTTCAACTTGAAAATTAAAGGTAAAGCTTGGGTATTTAGCAATAAGTTGCCGGACTTAAACCAGGCCTAAGACAGTCGGTATATTGCATGTAGTTCTGCCTTAGTCCTGGTTTAAGGGCGGTATTTTACAGTTAGTTACTGACAAAATGCATTTTATAAACTTAATTTACTCAGTGGCACGATTTAAAAAAAAGTAGTGGAATTGAAACCCTTCAGAATGTTCAGAGATGAAAAACAAGACTATATTCATGCAAAACAAACTAATTTACTGAATTACCAAACAAAATTTGTTGAAAGTAGGTTTTATAATAGATTAAAATTTCATTCGAAAGAGAAAATTAAAAAAAATGTTCTTTTACTTGCATAATTTTCATTTCTTATTCAATAAAGCTCGAAAGATTACTCCTGTAAAAGAGAAAATTAATGTTAGATTGAATATGAAATGTAGTTTGATTGTGTTTTTGATAATCTTCTTACCGGGGTAATGTATAATTTTCGGAAAAACACTTAAACTTTCTAAATAGATTATGATATAAATGACTCAATTTCAACAAAACAATGCGGCATTGTTTCCAATGGATGGCCACGCATTACAAATAAATTACTCACTATTCTGATCCGAATGATAATATTTTGTATCAGATAAGTTTTTTACTGCAGATTGCGAATTGATAATTCAGGATTGTGACAACAATCACAAACTCACAATCAGCCATAACCTTAAACCAATAAAGTTGTGTAATCGCCAAAAAAAAAAAAAAAAGAAGAGGAATTTTAACATATAGTTTAAAAAAAAAAAAACTAAAAAATACGCTTTTAGAGTAAATCAAAATATTTCATGTGACTCTCTGATTTTCAAAACTATTGAATATCCGCTAAGTTTTCATGCACTTATAATACATCAACATGTAAGATAGTTTAGTCTTTAGTATTAATAATAGTATTAAATATATTACTTTTATGGTTGTAATTAACGTAAATTTATCGTTTATTCAGAGTTACATATATGCAAACAAGCAAACAAACAAACCCACATGTGAAACTAAAAAAATCGTATTAAAAAGAAAAAAGGACGAATTTAAAGCGGGATAAATTGAGGATATTCCAAGCTGACGGTTAGATCGCTAGCTGATTGCGTAGTGTATAAAGTAAATAATGAAAAATCAATTTTATTTTGAAATCATATGTAATTTAGAAAACTAAAAATAGTTTCCTTTTAAAACCATATCTCAAGAGCAATATTTTAAAGCATATCTCTTCAACATAAATGTAAGAAGCTGCAGAGAAAAAAAAATAGCTAATTGTGGAGGGAAAACATGTCGACAACCTTCACTACAAAGCAAAGCCTGATTACTGAATATTCCAACTAGGCCATGGCTTAGGGCCCTCTCAATTTAGGGGCACCCAAATTGCCAAAATTGCTCTCGTCAATGGCTAAATTTGTTGATTCAATGCCTAATATTGTAAAGCCTCAGTACAGGAGCCCCAAAAAAGTATTTGGCCTAGGGCCCCGTGATATTTTAATCGGGCCCTGCTACAAAGTTGTATCAAAACAATTCACCCATTTCATCCTATCAGCTAAATACAGATAAAAAGTACCATACAGTGTTTCGAAAGCGTTTATTAGGAACTTTAAAACTATTTTTGAAAAAAAAAAATTGAGCCGGCTTCAGAACTTCACACTTCAAGTGCTTTAAAAAGTAAAAAATAATTTTAGTCTTTAAACACCATCGATACTACATTTAAGCATAAGTTTTGAAGTCGGTGCAAAAACACTAAATGAAATCATACGAAACTATAAAAATAAATTTCAATGAATCCAGGTTCGGTAATCACATTCGCAAGCACAACCTCTGCCGGCAGTATTATACTGTTGTTTTTACAGTATAATAAAACTAAATTTTACGGGAATAAACTGTAAAATTGCTAGTTTTACAGTTAATTACTGTGCATTTTAGTTTTAAATTGGAACCTCAGCTGCCAGTATTATACTGTAAAAACAACAGTTCATTTTTTGCAGTGTACTTATGTTATAAAACGTAGGGCTCCATAAACAACGTCTGCAATCGGCAAAATTGGATAAAAGAAGGGAAAAAGTTAGTGCAAAAGAGAAAAATAGCCACTTTCATTTGAAATTACAATATTTGAAATCACATTTAAGTCATTCGTCGTTCGAAGGAGCAAACATTTTTACTTACAGATGAGACATCAAAGTTCCTCATATTTTTTCGCATTTTAAAATGTTTCAAAGTAACTTGGACTAAAGTTGTAATTTCATTAAATTTTCATGTGACAATACACACATCCACACAAAGCTGATTTTCTTTCGAAAGTTTACAGGAGAAGAAGAACTCATAGAATAAAAAGCCTGGTCGGACAAAAGCTTTTTTTTTAAATATCGAATAAAAGTTAAGGAATTGAATAGCATTTATGAAATTTTAAGGTTCGTAGTGACACTTCCTAGTTAACTTCCATAGCTACACTGCAAAAAATGAAGTGCTGTTTTTACAGTATAATACAGGCAGTCGAGGTTCCATTTTAAAACTGTAAAATGCACAGTAATAAACCGTAAAACTAGCAATTTTAGTTTCTTATTGTAAAGTTGGAAATTTTACAGTTTATTGCAGTAAAATTTAGCTGTATTATACTGTAAAAACAACATTATAATACTGGCAGCAGAGGTTCCTGTTTAAAGCTGTAAAATGCACGGTAATAAACTGTAAAATTAGAAATTTTACAATTTATTACTGTAAAAATAGCAATTTTACAGTTTAGTACAGTAAAGTTAGCAATATTAACAGTTTATTACTATAAAATTAGCTTTATTATACTGTAAAAACATTCATTTTTACAGTGTACTGGGGATTTGCTAATTATTTTACACACACACACAAAGCAACGATTTCCTAAAACTTTATCAACTGAGTAAGATTATGAGTGCTGATCTCAATTTTGAAAATTTACAAAAAAAAATATTTAAACATTTTTCTGGAAAATTTAATGTGTTATATAGAAACAGAGTCATCATAAGGTTCTTGCAATGAAGCGAGGATTCAAAATACTATTTGGAGTCTTGGTATAGGTTGTTTAGTGCAACATTCAGATACGTATATTAGAATGTAATTGCCTTGTAATATATATCAACTCAGATTGTGTCCTAACTGCTAATTGTTAGGGTTTTTTTTTTCTTATTTTTTTTCTGTTCTATAATCAAGTTTTCAAATTTTAAATTACAGAAAATTCTTTCAAATTTTAAATTACAGAAAATACAGGGGGAAAATGTTGATGTTAAATTAAAAATAATAAATGCACCAATGTAATCTACTATTGTTTCAATTCAAAGTTAAGAAACAAGTGAGTTTAATTAACCTACAACCTGCGTTGTAAAGATTTTTTGTACGGCTCTTAAAAGAACTTATCTTGGTCATCTTTTCTTGCTCTTTAAACGAAGTTGCTTTATAAAAAGAGTTTTTTTTAAAGTTAAAATGCTTACATGCATACTAATAGAAACCGATTAGCATTATACCGATTCACATTTATGTTATTGCTTGCTCTAAGCGAAACTACGTTTTATCCTTCCTTTATCTTCAAGTATAATAAACATTTTATGAGTAATGAAGTAATCTAGTCTATAAGCTATACACGAACAATGGAAATTGACGGCATTTTCTCGCCAATTCAAGTAGCATAACATGCAAAAGAAAATGGCCCCCAGGAACATTTTACCCTCATTTTATGCCAGGCTTGAGTTAATTTTAAAAACAAAACAGTGAAATATCAGGTTTATAAAGCAAGCATAACGATATACATCGACTAAAATGACTACTCTTTGATAAAAAATAAAATTTTCCTTAAAAACGGAGACACCCATTCTTTAGTTTTCACCAAGAGTCCTTTGCGAACTTGAGTTTTAAGAGTTAGAATGTTTTTAAAAATGGTTCAGTACAGCTAATTAAGATGCAGAGCACATCATACTGTAAAAATTGAATGTTGTTTTTACAGTATAATACAACTAATTTTATAGTAAAAAATTGTAAACATTGCTAATTTTACTGTAATACATTGTAAACTTGCTGCTTTTACATTACAAAACTATAAAATTGCTAATTTACCGTGCATTTTACCGTTTTAAACTGGAACCGCTACTGCCAGTATTATACTGTAAAAACAACAGTTAATTTTTTGTAGTGCAATGCGAAAGCACAAAATCGGTTTTAGTTTTATTTATTTAGTTCATTCAACCATTATATGAAGCACTATGTCTTCAGCACAAAAATCTAAAATACACCACAACAATTTTGGAAATATGTCACTGAATTAAATTATCAGCTTATTAGGGGGACCGGTAAGTAGTGTCGTTTTTTTTTTTTTTTTTCAGACACATCAATTATTAAAAATTTTTATTTCAATTCAACGATGTAATTATCCTCGTAATTAAATGCCTTTTAGTAGTAAATTTTAAAACCCGGATACATAAAAAGTAAATTGATTTTTGAAGCAAAATATCTTGAAAAGGCATCGTGTACACAAGCCAAAATTTCAAGTGAATTTTCACATATAGATCGCAATAGAAGGTTAATCAGACGGTGCAATGTCAGGGGAGAATAAAGGGGGCAGCAGTTGGATTTTCCTTTCTTCTGATCGCTATAACACTTTCTGCTTGTATCATTATAATATTAATCATTATTAATATTTGGCTTGTATCAAAGATGATTTCAACATATTTTGCTCCATAAATCAATTTTTTCAGCTATCAGGTATTTAATATTTAATACTAGATGGAAAAAGGCCCTCGATAACGAGGATAATTATATATTTGATTTAAACAAACTTTTAACAGTTGATTTGTTTGAAAAAAACGACATTACTTTCCGGACATCACTGATTGAGAGTTATATTTACGTATATCAACTTACTTTAAAGAAACAGATATCAGTTCAACAAAAGTTCATTTGTTTACCACTCTAAGCTGATTGCTGAGAAATGTACAAATAAAATTCAAGCATTAAGCGCCAAAAGAAGTTATTATAGATTGAAGAGTTATATTCGACTATTGTGTGGAGATTTTCAGTCAGTAAAGTTTAGATGTTTTATGTCTTTCAGTAAGTTCTCAATTGTAATTTCTCTTGGCTCGACCGATGCATAGGCCGATGCATCGGTCAAGCCTTAATAATATGTGTATCAGATTTTAAAATGACTTAGGTTATGTTTTAGTTAAATCTTTAAAGCTATTAAAGCTATTAATATTTTGACTAGAATCAACTATATGTTCAGGAATTTAATTAAAACATTGCTAATTAGGTGGCACTGCGAACTGCTTGACTGATTTGTCTGAAAATAGCTGTGAATAAATAAACTCTGACATTCATATAGTGGCTGTAACTGGATTTCCCAAGAAGAAGGACTATTTAACTTGGGAAAAACAGCTTTAGTAAAATGATATACTCATTACAGGTTTTTGTATGCAGTAACTAACAAGCGTCCTGCCTTTAGGCCACTGAACATAAATGGGTTAAAATATTCTTTTTTGTTCTAGCTAATATTAAATTATGTATATAAGGTGTGACGTGTGTATGTGTACACTCTCGATAATTTGAATCCCCAATGGACCGGACAAAAAGTTCCCACAGTCTTCTCAAAGCATAAACAAAAACAGCTTGCCAGTTGGTTAGAATCAAGGAGCATGCACTTTGAGAGTACACAAAAATTGATGTTGATTAACCATAGGTTTTACGGGACATTTTTAGAGGTTTTATATAAGAGAGAGAGGGAGGGGGTACAAGGCTTAAATACTTAGTTTAGCGAACTACATATAAGCAAAAATTTTCAGCCGAATGGAAGAGCAGGTTTAAAAAAAAATCTCTTGATAGTAATAGTAAACAAATAACTGCAAAAAATGAACTGTTGCTTTCCCAGTATAGTTCTGGAAGCCGAGATTCCAATTTAAAACTAAAATGCACAGTAATAAACTGCAAAACTAGCAATTTGATAGTTTCTTACTGTAAAAAAGAAATTTTACAGTTTATTGCCGAAAAATTTAGCTATATTATTCTGTAAAAGCAACAGTATAATACTGGCAGCAGAGGTTCCGGCTTAAAACTAAAATACATGGTAATAAACTGTTAAATTAGCAGTTTTAAGGTTTATTACAGTAAAATGAGCAATTTTACAGTTTATTAATATAAAATTAGCAATTTTGACAGTTTATTACCATAAAATTAGCTGTATTATACTGTAAAAACAACATTCATTTTTTACAGTGCAGAAAATCGTAATTACTGGTAAAATGGCCAACAACAATCGACTGAATGTAAGGGGAAAATAGTAAAACAAGGACAAATAGCAAAAATGTTTAACCAGCAACAGTCGAAATTGCAAAAACAGTTTGAGAAGTGCTTTGAACTGTAACGAAAACGATAGAAACGGGTCGTAAAACGGAAGGTAAATAATAATTTTAGAAGCTAAGCACAGTGGCTCTAAATTCTTCGAGAAGTCAAATAAAAGATTTTCGAAAACTAGAATGAAAACAAGTTGCTATTTGAAAACCAGAAGCGAAGGTTGAAGTAAATTTATCGTACTTTTAAATGGGTTTATGAGATTTCATATAACTTTAAATTACAACACGAGAAAGAAACATGCTAATATAAAGAAATAACAAATAACTTGAAGTTTAATAAATAGTAATAGTTCTATTAGGCAAAAAAGAAATCGGAGGAAAAATTATTATGATGCTGTCTACTTTAAGATATTTTAAAGCATAATAGAAAATATTGATCTGCACATAGCTTTGTTGTCCGAGCCTCAAAAGCAATAATAGTTGCTTTCAGGAAGTTGTGAGGGGGGGGGGGGATTTGACAGTAGGCAAAAATTTACTTTTTTCAATGTTATCTTCAGCTCATACCTAAAAACTTTATCATTTATCTTTCATTCGTACATATAATAGCACTTGAATATTATAGGAGACTACTGAACTGTGCTTCTTATGTTATTATGATAAGAAAAATATATCATTAATGTTTTAGTCTCGTCTGTATGTTTGTTGTATTGAGAATTGAAGAATAACATTTTCGTTTTATTCTACCGAATTTTATGCAGCACCAATTTTCGAAAAATGGCTCTTTCATTGCTATGCATAGAATAAAGGACTTTTTTTATGATTTGCAAAATTTGCAACAGTAAACCAGAAAAATAATACTCTGAAAGCTAAAAGAAGATTATTGACCCTCTAGAAAAGTGTGATAAATTTGAAAACGGCTTCTAAAGTAGGGGTGCGACATCGAAGGCAAAACATCGATGTTTCAAGACATCGATGTTTCGAAATTAAGACATCGATGGTATTGATACATCGACCAAAAAACATCGATGTTTTCAAACATCGATGTTTCAAAACATCGATCTTTTTTTAGAAAAATTATTTACACATTTAAATGCACAGTAATTCCCCAATACGTTGCGCCTCTTTATATCACTCAATTACATTTATCCTCCTGAAAAACATCAACTGTATGATATCAATGTCAATTATAGAAAACTTTTTTAGTGAGATAGATACTGCAACTGTTGATAACTAACTTTTATTTATCGAATATTTTTATGGAACTTTTTTGTTAAAATGTAAAACACCGTTATCGAAAAAAAATTCTAAAGCAAAACAAAAACAACGATGTTTAAAAATCGTTCACCGTAAATCATCGGTAGTAATTAAAAAAAAAAAAACTATCAATACGATAGATATTACTACAACTGTTAAAGATGAATCTTTTTTCTTTCATATTTTTATTGCTTTTTTGTGAAATGTAAAATAGATATCGAAAGAAAAAAAAAAAAAAACAGCGAACGCGAAACAGTGATCATTAAAAGACCCATCGACCTTAAAACATCGATGGTAATTACGAGTATCAAAAACGTCTTCAAACGAGATTGATAGTGTAGCTGCTGATTAACGATATAACTTTTGGATACATATCTTGATGATTTTTTTTTTTTTTTTTTGCTGAAATATAAAACATTCACATAAAGAATAATAATGAAATAAATAAAATTAAAAAAAGTGGTTAGAGCAAATCAGAAATGTTTTAGAAACATCGAGAGCAAAACATCGATAATAATCATAGAAAATGTCTTCTAATGAGATTAATACTGAAACTTCTGATTAAGGATGAAAACTTTTTAATACGTCTGCATATCGCATATTTTTATCAAGCTTTTTTTGCTGGATTATAAAACATCGACATCGAAAAAAACATCGAAGCCAAAACATCGATGTTGGGAAAACATCGACCCCCCAACATCGATGGTAATGACATCGATGTTTTAGCAAAAACATCGATGTTTCCAAAACATCGACATCGATGTCGCAGCCCTATTCTAAAGCTTTTGAATAAGCTTCAGACAACAAAAAACGCTTAAATTTTTCAGTAATTTAAATTTTGCGGCCTGCTTTTTGTCTGGTTATTTAGTTAGGACAATAAATCTGCCGTGAGAAAGTAAAGAACATTACTCTCAGCAATGAGTTTTTTGAAACATTTGAAAAAACGTATTTTGTGTTCCATACTAAAAATTATGTTATGTATAAAGGGAAATGTTGGAATTTGATGTTTTTCCCCCCTTGCTTTATTTTCAGCCGAAAGCAAGTAAGCAAGCTTGTTCTATAAAGCTTAAGTACAATGGTGGACAAAAATGCAAAATTTATAGATATTGTGATTTAAATTCGCGCGGCAGAAATATAGTTAACAATCTCATACAAATAACGGGCTGCTAGAAATATAATTTAAAGCGTTAAAAACTTCATCTGAAATCTGAAAATTTTGAATTTTGTGTGATAATATTTGAAAGTATTTTGCAAAATTCAAATGTTCATTGCAAGTTAGAAAAACTTAATAATAAAATTTATTGGATTAAAAATATTAGAGTATGAAAATCCAGTCCGGTAAAGTGTTTAATCTGCTAAAATCATGGACATATTTATTTTGCTATTTACGCATTGTAATATGTATGCTATATGTTAAATACGCTAGTTCGTAATGCATTTCAGGACTTTGATAAAATGTAGTGGACCTTTCCCTGTACTTTCATCGTTCAGAGTAAAATTTACAAAGGGGTAATTCCACGGTAAGAGATGTATCAGCTTTTCATAACAGCTTACAAAGGCATATACAAATATGCTATATATTTCTTTTGTTTCACGAGCTTTATGAAGAACATGGTGTCGTTACTACTACATAACGTAGTTAAAATTTGAAAAATTTCAGTACTTAAATTATTATTTTCACCCTAACGGATGTCTCGTAAGATGCGTCCGTTACGGAGACAAAAAACCATCATATAAATACAGATTCTGGAATTTTTTTAGAATATTGTATTTTATAGAGTAAGAGTCCATGTTCTTCAAAAGATTTCGTGCAACGAAACAAGAGTCTAACATATTTGAAGTCTTTGCAGGCAGAGTTGTGCTGAAATTTATGCTTTTCATCAAAATAAAATTGCCCAAAGAACTACTTTCCCTGTTTTATTACCAAACCTCAACCTCATTAGATGTATCTTGAAATCGTTTTAGTGTGTTTTTCACCTAGGAATAATTTTGTTAATTTCAGGCCCTGGTTAACGCATGGGCCAACGGAGTTCAGGATCAGAGGGCCCGAGATTTAGGGAACTCACTTACTTTCGAAGTTACATTACATGTAATAGAATTATGATTTATTGGGCTTTTCATGTAAAATAACAAAATAGTAGTTTATTTATTTTTTCTTTCTCTTTTAGTTTCTCTGATATTTATGGTTTAAACTAAAAACTCAGCATATTTACACAGTAAATCGGCTTACAATTGAATATTTAAATTGCTTTTCATACAAATAGAGTAAGTTTTTTGCTTTTAAATACGAGAAAAAGCAATTCGGAGCAGTTGCATTAATAACACTAATATTTCTAATTTTCGATTTATAATTTGAAGAAGAAAGAAAAAGCTGCAAGAGATTAAGAGGTATTAATTCAAACTGAATGCATGTTGAAGAAATGGAAATGAGTATGGATGTAAGTATATTTAAAGGTTTATATAAGACGTACTGAAACACAAAAATTGCTTAACCCTTTATGTCCCGATGGGACTCAGAAGTCCCGCTAGTATTAATTTAGTATTATGAATCCTATATGGCTGGAATCATGCTGAAGATTTTGAGTACCACTCCTTGTACTTCGTTGAGAGGCCGACAGATCCTACCTGCAATCGGAAACAGTTTTCTTAGGGGCCCTAAGGAGTAGGGGCCTTAGACTCTACTGATTTTCAAAATTTGCAAATTTAATTTGGGACATAAAGGGTTAAAATACATTGTGATGATGCGTAATGGGAATAATGGCTTGTAGCTTGCTGTACAAGAAAGGTAGCATCCGCATGAGCTTCGGGCAAAAGATCCTACTATGGCTTGATAGAATTCTGGCTCATTCATTCATTTTAGCAATTGCTGTACAAGAAAAGGAGCATCCGCATGAGCTTCGGGCAAAAGATCCTACTATGGCTTGATAGAATTCTGGCTCATTCATTCATTTTAGCAATTGCTGTACAAGAAAGGGAGCATCCGCATGAGCTTCGGGCAAAAGATCCTACTATGGCTTGATAGAATTCTGGATCAGTCGTTCATTTTAGCAATTGCTGTACAAGAAAGGGAGCATCCGCATGAGCTTCGGGCAAAAGATTCTACTATGGCTTGATAGAATTCTGGCTCATTCATTCATTTTAGCAATTGATAGGTCACTACGATCTCATTTTGGAATTCAAACTGTTTCAATTAACGAAAAAAAGCAACTTTTTATACTAGTTTTATACGTATGAAAAGATGTGATGAATGTATGCTTCATATATTTGTTTATTGATCATATGTTCCAGAAAAATTAAAACCAAACTTTACTTTTGAAGTCACAGCATCATAGCTTACAGTAGCAAGGGGCTCACGACAAGATCAGTTACCGTTATAAGAACAAAAACATTTTTTTTTCTCAAGAGAAATAAAATCCCTTTTAAGACGTTTTATGCATATTCTTTTTAAGAACTTTTTTTAAAGAAAAGAAAAAACGATGACACAGGAAAAGTTTGAAAGTAAGAAAATAATGTTATTCTTTGAACACCATCGATACTATTTTTAAACGTAAGTTTGGAAGTCGGTTCAAAAACAATAAATAGAATCATACGAAACCACAATTCAACTATAAATATAAATTTTAATGGATCCAGGTTGACAACTACATATTGATGTAATGATACAAACATTTTGTTCCTAATTTTCAATGGTTTCTCTGAAAAATGTTGGCAAAATACAGTTAAACATCATTAACCGTCGTTTCTGCTCCGACTCCAAAACTTGTGTTTAAATGCAGTATCGATGGTGTTCCAAGAATAACATTATTTTTTACTTCTTAGAGCAATTGCTGATAGAAGTTCTGAAGTTGATTCTTTTATTTTTTTAATTTTATTTATTTACTTTGTCAAAAATATTTTTATTTCATTCTTTTCATTATAAATGTACTTAAAAAATAAAGTGATGTTAGTAGGGGAAAAAGGACAGTTCTGCGGCGGCAGGCGGTGGTGCGGTGGTAACACCGCCTGTGACCTCCCCTCCACCGCCTGTGACCTCCCCTCCGCCGCCTGTGACCTCCTCCCTCCGCCACCTCCCCCCCCGCCGCCTCCCCAGGGCCGCCGCGAGGATTTTAGTTTTTGGATGGCAACATCCAAGTTTTGATTTCTTGAAATGGCAACAGGTTTGGTTGTCATGCCAACCAATGTTTTGGTTTCTTTGAATGGCAACACTTGTGTAATATTTTACAGAGTTAATTTCGATCGTGCTGCCATCTATCGATGGAATTATTTATTTTTCTTGAACTTTGAATATTTTCACGAACTTAATTTTATTTTAGGTGCTCATGCTGCCATCTATTGAGTGAATGAATTTAATTCTTTTTTTTATTTCGGGACTTTGAATATTTTTGCAAATTTTACTGTGCTCGAGGTGAGGATCGAACCTCAAACCTACAAAAGACCTCCGTAGCTGTCAGATTGGTCAACGCGCAAACTGACTAAGCTACGGAGGTCTGATGTCCTGTTTGTTAACTATGATCCCAATATAATTTTCAGTGCTAAAGAACGATGATGCTGCCATCTATCGACGAAATTATATTTTTTTCTTAATTTTCACGAACTTAATTTTTATTTTAGGTGCTCGTGGCGCCATCTATTGAGTGATCGAATTTAATTCTTTTTTTTTTCGGGACTTTGAATATTTTTTGCTGATTGGGGTGAGTTTCGAACATGCGACCTTCGGATCCAAAAAGTATTGATGCTTCAATTGACCGCGCGCTTTGTCGATTGAGCCACCAATGCTTTCACTCAAGTAAAGGTTTAAATGAATCTCAATATAATTTTCATTGTCAAAGAACGATGATGCTGCCATCTGTTGACGGAAATTTATTCAATTTTTAAGTGTTGAATATAAAATATTATATTGCATGTACTACCTTTTCATTTTTAGTTATGGCATCGAGAGAGGAGGTTATGTGGATTACGGTCCTTTATATCAGTTTGTGCATTGTGATGGGCATAATATATATTTTAACTGGAAAATCAGATTTTGAAGTTGATTTTCTACTTAAACCGAATGACACGTCTAAGTCCCTCATATCGTTTCGAGGATGATTCATATCAAAGTGTCGGATAATCATTTCTCCTGCTGCAATGAAGAAGGCTTATCTGGAACCGGGTCGAGAAGCAAGTTTTGGTGGTGTCGATGCATTATATCGTGCTGCGCGAGGAAAAGTACCCAAGAAAGTCATCCAGAAATATTTGTCGGGAGTGGATGCGTACACACTCCACCGTCCAGTGAGAAAGAAGTTCCCAACCAATCGCGTCATCATCCATTCTATGAATCATCAATTTCAGGCAGATCTCGCAGATCTTACAAGTTTACAAAAACATAACCGTGGTTATCGATATATATTGACATGTATTGATATTTTCTCAAAGTATGCATGGGCGAAGCCCCTGAAGACGAAACAGCCTCGAGAGATTGTCGACGCTTTCAAGATTATTTTTTCTGAGAGAAAGCCAAAGTTGCTGCAAACAGATCAGGGTGGCGAATTTAAAAATGCACTCTTTCAAAAGTTTCTTCGTGAGAATCAAGTCAAGTTTTTCACGACATTTAATTCCACAAAATGTTCGGTGATAGAAAGGTTCAACAGAACATTGAAAACAAAAATGTGGAAATATTTCACGAGTCGAAATACTTATAATTTTATAGATGTCTTAGACGATTTGGTAAAAAGTTATAACATGACTTACCATTCCACTATCAAGAGAGCACCCGCAGAAGTGAACATCGATAATGAGAGCGATGTGTATTTCGCGATCTATGGTGATAATCAAATTACAGAAGGAAAACCATGTATTTTCAGCATTGGTGATGTTGTTCGTATTTCCAAGCAAAAACTCACTTTTGAAAAAGGATACGAGAAAAATTGGACTGAGGAAATGTTCATCATTACAGAGTGTGTAAAAAGAGCTATTCCAGTGTATCGTGTGAAAGATTTAATGGGCGAGCCCATTCAAGGTACTTTTTACCCTCAAGAATTGCAAAAAGTTAAACTTAATGAAGATTATACTGTCGAAAAAATTTTACGTAAAAGAAAAAAGAAAAACCAAACTGAATACTTTGTCAAATTTCGCGGATACCCTGATAAATTCAACCAATGGATTCCAGCCTCTCATTTATCTGACCTATAAATATCGAAGTCATGATATTAATTGCTCAGTTTGGACGTGATGGCATTCTTCGTAACATTACCGAGCGATAATTCCTTGAATTATTTTCCCGACAATAAAATATCGCATTTTATTACACGTTTACCGAAACCAATTGAACTAACTGGCAATTGGGAATGTGCATTAGTCGAATTGATCTATCCTCATACTTGGTATAATGTGAACCGAGAGAATAATTTGATTGGATTTGATTTAGGTGATGGAAAAGAATTAGGTAGAAATATTCCTCCTGGATGCTATGAAAATGTACCTGACATTTTAAAAGCGATAATTATACCTGATCATGAGAATCGAATTTCCTTCAACTATAATGCTGTGACAAAACGCGTACGTGTCAAAGTCAAAAACAATGCACGCGTTGTCTTTCATGAAGGATTATCCCAGATGTTGGGATTTCCACCGATGGTTGTTGGCGGCGAGAGCGACAAAAATGTGGAACAGACAGTGTTCAGCCCGCAAATCGCTGATCCGAATGCTCACTTTAGAGTGTTGATGATTTACACGGATATTATCGAACATCAAGTCGTGGGAGATGTTTATGCACCCCTCCTTCGCACGGTTACGGTTACAGGTACAGACGGGGAGATGGTTAGTGTTGAATATGAAAGACCCCATTATCTACCTGTGAGTAGAAAAATTATAGACACTATTGAAATCGTTATAAGGACCAACACTGGACTGCTAGTGCCATTTGAGCGTGGAAGATCGTACGTGAAACTTCACTTTCGTCAGAAGTATCTTTCATAATGTATGTGCCATATCAATGCTGCCAAAAATCCTTCGAGGATTATTACACTCAACAATCTGGAAATGGACTTAGTTATTATCAAGGCGCTCCATATCAAAGAGGATATGGTTTCGGAGGTCTCTTCAAATCTTTTTTCAGAGCTGCGGTTCCCCTTTTCAAATCAGGAGCTAAGACCGTCGGAAAGCAAATTTTGAATAGTGGTGTTGACTTATTCAATGATGTTTCACGCGGCGAAAATCTGAAAGTGGCTGCGAAGCGTCGCCTAAAAGAAGCTGGAAAAAATTTGACTGATAAGGCTGCTGTCAAAATTAAAACTATGATTGGTTCTGGGAAAAAGAATAAAAAGCGTAAGCTTTTCAAGAAGCGAATCAGTCTTCACAAAACCAAGAGGGTGAAAAGACATCACGATATTTTCTCTTGAGAAAAAAAAAATGGCATCTCTCATCCATCGCGATTCCGAAGCATGTGTGAAATCTGAACTAGACTTATTTACGCTGCCTCCTACTCAGGCCGCTATTGAAAAGGGACAATTTGTTGAATATCATCCTATTGCAAGTGTGAAAGATGGTGGTCCTCTGGAGTACTTAATATCAGGATCAGGATCAGAATATGCAGACCTCTCAGCTTCCTACATCTACCTGAAAGTGAAAATAGTCAAACCTGATGGATCCGTGTTACCTGTCAAAGAACCCGTTGTCCCGACCAACTTATTCCTGCATTCTCTTTTTTCACAAATCGACGTCAGCTTGAATGAGCGAAATATATCTTCGGCAAGCAATACCTATCCCTATCGTGCATATATTGAAACTCTTTTAAATTATGGAGAAGATGCAAAGAAAAGTTTACTCACCTGTGAGATGTTTTACAAAGACTCCAATCCTACTGAAATCGATCCCACCGCTGAAGGAGCAGATGACGGATTAAAAGCAAGATACGAACTCAGTAAAAATAGTAACGACTTCGAACTTCTCGGAAAGCTCCACTGTGATATTTTCGAACAGAATCGCCTTATGTTAAATTTGGTCGATATTAAAATTAAGATGATTCGAAGTAGTGCTCCGTTTTGTCTCTTGTCAAACAAAGAAGGTGCCGACTATAAAGTTATATTGGATCATGCCTCTCTATTCATTCGAAAAGTGCAAGTCAGCCCTGGTGTTTCTCTCGGACATGCAAAAGCTTTAGAAAAAACATCTGCCAAGTACCCCATCGACAGAGTTCTATGCAAGACCTATTCCATTTCAAAGGGAAGTTTTTCATTCACCC
The DNA here is from genome assembly GCA_038373865.1 of Uloborus plumipes. Lineage (NCBI taxonomy): Eukaryota > Metazoa > Arthropoda > Arachnida > Araneae > Uloboridae > Uloborus > Uloborus plumipes. The sequence continues at coordinate 51,811 of JAXGGA010007458.1, forward strand.
AAGATAATGTATTTTTAGGTGTAATGCCCAAAAGAGTGGTGATTGGATGTGTTGAAAATGCTGCGATGAATGGACAATATCGCAAGAATCCATTTCTGTTTGCTCATCATAATGCAAATTTTGTTGCTATTTATGTAGACGGTCAACCTGTACCCAGTAAACCGCTGGAACTAGATTTTGAAAATAATAATTACATTCGTGCTTACTACAGTCTGTTCGACGGATTTAATAGTGATAAGGGTATTTATTTATCACGTGAACAATTTTCAAAAGGAAATGCATTATACTGTTTCGATCTATCTGCTGATATGTGTAATGATCCTCATTTAAATTTACAACATCAAGGAAATTTGAGAGTTGAAATTAAATTTAGCAAAGCAGTTGCTGAAACTCTGTCATTGTTAGTGTATGCAGAATTTCAAAACGTTATCGAAATTACAAAATCTCGTCACGTGTTATGTGATTTTGCCAATTAGAATGGATTCGAATCAAATACAAAGTGTTCTACAAAGCGATTCAATCACCAAAAAATATTTTCTGGGTGTGTTCCCCAGTGATTATTTAAGTCATATCAAAATCAATAAAACCCCAGCCTGTTTTATTGCAAATGTGGATACTTCAAGTGAATCTGGAAGCCATTGGGTGGCTTTTTATATCGATCAGCAATTGGAATTTTTTGATTCTTATGGAAATCCACCATCTTTTTTCAAAGGCCATATTCACGATTTTGTATCTCAATTCCCAAATGTGGCTTATAATCCTATGACTTTGCAAAGTAATGTCACGGCCGTGTGTGGCCAATATTGCATTTATTACTTATATTCAAAATGTCGCGGTCATTCATTGAAAACCATATTGTCATCTTTTGTAAACAAACATGTTTGTAATGATAAAAGTGTCTATAATTTCGTAGCCAATCATTTTCATGTATTTCCGAGTTTCAATCAATAAATATATATTTAAATGAATGTCTTTCATGTCTGTCTCTCATTCACGATGGAATTTCCAAAGTTACAAGTTAGCTTTACCATGGTGGTGTCGGGTCCAACCGGAAGTGGGAAGAGTCACCATATTTCACATATTTTAAAACATAAACGTGAAATGTTTTCAAAAGTACCGGACAAAGTCGTATGGTTCTATGGTGTGTATCAAAGTTTGTATGATACGATACCCGATGTTACATTCATCGAAGGATTTCCCACGAATTATATGGACTTGTTAGGTGATAATACATTATTCATCATTGATGATCTGATGGCTGAGTGTGGAAAAAATGATGCCATCACAAAACTTTTTACACGGGGAAGCCACCATCTCAACATTTCAGTTATATTTATAACACAAAACTTTTTCCATAAGGGAAAAGAAATGCGCGAAATTACATTAAATGCCCATTATATCCTTCTTTTCAAAAATAGGCGAGATTTGAGTCAAGTAACTCATTTGGGGAAACAGATTTTCCCAAGACATTTGAGATTTTTCCAAGAGGTGTTTGATGACGCAACCAAGAAAAAATTTTCTTATCTATTGATTGACTTGAGAAATGATACTCCCGAGAAATTGAGATTGCGCACGAATATTCTCCCTGGCGAAACACAGTATATATATCAAAGAAGAGAAGTATAAAATAATATGATATAAATAATGAGAATCATTTGCAATCATGACAATCACGAAGCAACAACTGAGCGAGTTACATCTATTACAAATTTGTCCTGCAAAGCTGCAAAAGGAGTTACTGAAAAAAATCAATATCAAGTGTATCAAGGCTATATGCGAATGCTGTCATAACGCACTACATGGAAATATTCCTCTGTCGAAGCATCAAAAGAAGAACTTATCGAAGCATAAGACTACTCTACGCAAGTTAGCAAATAAAAAATTAGCCTTAGCCAAAAAACGAAAGTTAGTCGTTCAAAAAGGTGGCTTTCTAAATTTCTTAATTCCTGCAGCAGTGAGTGTATTATCGAGCATTTTCGGCAATGGAACACGCTAAGAAATATGCACTTGTTCCCGAAGATCTGGTCTCGAAACATACAGTTACACCTCAACAACTCAGTGAATTGGATAAGGAAATGATGAAAATTCTGCACAGCAATCTTGAAGAACATGAAAAATTGACAAAGTATACTGAATTACTGCAAAAGAAATTAAACCTAGTGGAAAATAACCCACCGTGGATGCAACAGCAACGTTCTAAAGAAGAAGAAAAAATGGAGAAAGCAGAAGAAAATCCTCAGCAGTACGAGTCGACTATATTCAACAGCATTAATAAACAATACTTGAATCAAGCCCACAACTTATTAGATATTATGAAAAGACATTCGGATATTCTCAAATGGAATGAAAAAGGAGAAGTCATTTATAAAAATCAGAAGATTGAACATTCAAACATTGCAGACTTGTTAAATTTAATTTTCAGTCATAAGAAAAATATTGATGTCCCGTGGACAAATGAATTTTTAACTTCATTGCATGAAATGAATGTACCAAGACATTTTGTGAAAAATAAAAATTTACATAAAAAGAAAATTGTCACAGAAGAAGATGTAAAGCCTATACTCTCACCAAAAAATGTAAATAATAAAAGAAAGAGAAAACTGAATGTAAAATGGGATAACATGTATTAATAAAAATTATTATTTTATGTATCACTGACTTGTCATTATTGATTAAATGCATGCAAATAAAAACAGAAAAAAAGTTAAACTTTAAAGAATACATTTATTGAACATTTTTTTTTTTTTTTTACAATGATATATACAAAAAAAAGTACTTACAAGTTTCTTGCAAGATCATTCATCATGTCATAATCCAAATTTTGATTTACATTTTCGAATGTAAGTCCATAGCTTAAAAGCGATGTCACTAGTTTTTCAATGTCTATGCATAGCAATATCTTTTCGCTCATGTTGGTATATCGGTCCGCCACATTTAACATCATACACGGGTGCCTCCTTTGAGAAGGGTGCGAAACAATACACCCCTCGCAAACAAAATTGCGATTGATGCAGGAGGCGATTTCTTCACTAAAACATCGTTTTATGTTCTCCTCGAGAGAATCTGAAGCGGCAGTTGTTGATTTTTTTTTTTTCATGTGTTCCTGTAGCACAAATGCGAAAAATAGTTCATAGATTTCACGGAAAATGTCACACTTTCTCTCTATGAATTGTAGATGTGTCTCCTCCTGCAGAAAAATAGCCGGTGATCCAAGTTCGCTTTCTTCTTTCAACTGGAACAGTTTGCAGTAGCCCGCGCTTAAAATTGCAAGCACTTCATTGTGGGCAATAAATCCACTGTTCATATATGTAAAGTTGAAGTCTTCAAACTTGTCGACAAATTCGACAAATGCTGCTGGTGAAAACACAATTGTGCGACTTGTAAATGTGTCCTCCATCTGTATGACGAATCCCTCACTTGTTAGCACAATGAAAAGTTGCAATCCCCCTTGCAGTTCAAAAAAAATTTTTTTTTTTTCCCTTCTTCTTCCGGGGGCGAAACTTCAGCACACTGTGTCACTATGTTTACGATGTCATACTCTTTCATCAGATTGTCCAACAGATTGGATTCATCGATGGTCAAATCTGTAGAGGCGAATGCTTCCATCTCTTCGGAGTGAGGTGCGGTCGAAACATCAGGGGGTGAGAGTTCCACTTCAGCGAGTCGGTCCGAACACACACCGCTGGGAGGTGATTCTACTCCATTGTTCCGATCCAAGCACGTCTCGCTGGTGTTAAGTGGCTTCTCGGGGGTTGGAGGCGCATCAAATCGCATCTTCTTTGTTGCTGGTCCAGGCTGCGTTAAAAGTCGGCGAAATGTGAGGCTGATTCGCGGCTCCTTCACTCGAAATTCCGGACGTATCCCATGCGTGAATGTTTGGTTGGTGGGTGGGTGCATGATGTAGACGCTTCCGGGACACAAAGGCAGATGAATGGGTGGACAGTCACTTTTGTAGAATGCAATCGTCCGTGTTGCGCCCAAAGACAATGTTGCGATGGATGACTGGGTGCAAAGACTTGGTTCGTTGTCGCGATGATTGCCGATTCCAGATTTGCCATCGGGATAATAGTTGAGCAAGCAATAGTTAAAATGTTCTCCAGATGCGAGCTCGATGTCGTTCTTCAATTGATACATCAGCGGAGTCCAGGGTTCAGATTTCACATCAACACCCGAGTAAGAGTAAGTAAGTCCGTCATCACCAAACGCATAAATTTTACGTTTGGGAGTGTAACTCTTTCCATATACCGTTACACATTGCTCTTTAAAATCCAACTTTGAGAGATTGTCGAAAATCTCTCTAGATTTTTCCGCACTATAAAACTTCTCGAAGTAGCTAACACGAAGTCCATTTTCAGTGATTCGTTGAACAGAATGCATTTTTTTTTTTTACAAGAAGAGAAAGTTACCAACTACTACCAACAGCAAGTACCAGAGCAAGAATGACTTTTATCTTACAAAAAGGCAATCGTTGTCTTATCAATTAGTGGCGCTGAGGTCGGGGACTACGTATCTATCACGTGACACTTAATCATCATCCCCTGACCACAAGCGACCTTTGTCTTATCAGTTCGCGCATGTGCAGAGGGTCTAATAAGACGCATTGGAAGTAGCGGTGATATCATCGAACGTCTTCCCTGCGTCGATCATGTGACGGTTAATCATCATCCCCTGACCACAAGCGACCTTTGTCTTATCAGTTCGCGCATGTGCAGAGGGTCTAATAAGACGCATTGGAAGTAGCGGTGATATCATCACAATCCAATGAAAGTCTTGAATTAGAGTGACATCACTGTTTTTAGATTAGTTCAAGTTTTCAACCATTTCAATTGGTCACTTAAAAGTGACGTCGTGTTGTTCACTTTATCAAGCTTAGCTTAATTTTCAAATCACTTCTCTCTCAGATTTTATCCAGAGTAGACGTACTTTTTCTCTTTGAGAATCCTCGCTGTTTAATCGTTTTAGTTTAGCATTTTTGCTTACGTTCGATATGGCTTCTTCATCTAATTTCACCAGTGGAAATGTAAGTACAATTTCAATTCTTATTTAATTGTTTGATTTTGCATTTAATTTATAACGTTTTACAGATGACTTAAAATGAATTCTTTTCTCAGATTTTCGATTTTGGCATTAATTCTGATGAATGGGACCGACTTATGGCCGAAATACCCGATGATGCACTCCGTCCCGCAGTTGTTATGCCCCCACCTGGATTTGCACCACTATCGATTGTAGCCGAAAGTTCCGCCACCCCTGATGTTGTCGTTGTGCCTTCCACATCAAGTGAGATGAAGTCTGCTCATGTAAGTACAATTTCTGTTTTAAAGTATATGATATAATAATTTTTTTCTATCATGTTCGCTAAAATTAACTTGTGAAAATTATATCATATGCTTTTCCTCTTTTGAAAATTCTCTCTCTTTTTCAATTGAATGCAGTTTATTTTTACATTAAGTCTTATGACAATTATTTTTTTCAATCATGCTTAGTATCAATTACTTTGCATTAATCACGTTAATTGCATTTTATACCAACCGCGCTGCATTACTTACATATTGTAATATGTTTATATTTTTTCATGTATACTTTGCATTAATTGCACTTTGTGAGTCTCACAATAATTATTTTTTCATGCATACTTTGTATTAGTTATACATTGCATTAATCGCGTTGATTGCACTTAGTGTTTATCATGTTACACTTCGCATTTTGTGCTGTATTATTTTGTTATACTTTGCATTCGATGTTGATCAACTTACTCGCTGCATTAATTATTTTTACTTAAAATTTATCTGTTATTCATAAGAGAGAGAGAGAGAGTGTGTGTAAATTTATTTTTTGGATTGGGGAAAAAAAATTTGCATAATTGTGTTTTCAGCAGGGTTTTGAAAGAAATGTTTTGATTTGTGAAGTTTTTTTTTGGATTGGGGAAAAACTGTATAATGTGTTTTCAGGTTGGGAAATGAGTTGTATGATGTGTTTTTAGCTGTGGGAAATTATTTTGGATGAATTGTATAATGTGTTTTCAGGTTGTGGAATGAGTTGTATGATGTGTTTTTAGCTGTGGGAAATTATTTTGGATGAATTGTATAATGTGTTTTCAAATGGGAAAAATTTGATTGTTTTAATTTATGAAAATTTCAATTTATTTTTACTGCAAAGTTAACTCATTGTAAAGTTGATATTTTAATTTTGAGGAAAGAAAAAAAAAATTGAGAGAAAATAAATTTCATTTTTGTTTTTTCAATCGAAGAAAAGAATTAAGTTTCTATTCTTTTCAATTGGGTAAGAAAAAACTTTGCTCTTTGCCTTTTCTTTATACGAAATCACTTGCTTGTATCTCTGAGTCATACTAGTTGCGAATGGAAGCTAGCGAGATTTCGAAAAATTCGCTTTCCTACCCTGCTTTGTTGAGAGGAGCGGAAAATTTCTCCTATTGTGTTCACTCCAACGAAAGGAGAGGGGTGTTCAATGATGTGTAAAATGCTACCCTTTTCTCGAATGCTTTGAAAACATGGTTTCTGCGTCATTTTAACTGATCACTTTGTTATTTTAAACGAGGAATAATATATGTACAATGAGTGCAAATTTTGCAGTGAATATTTTTTGAAATGTTGTGGTTTTTTTTTTTTTTGGAGGGGGTAGAAATTTTGATTGATTTTAGTAGTGTTTATGTGTGGGATTGGAGAAATAGTTTTAAGTAGAATCAGGTCGTTATTCAGAGTGTTTGAAATAAGCGGTTGATTGAAATAGAATTATCTCGAATTAGTTTGAAATATGTTTAGTCGAATTGACTCATTATTCAGTATGTTTGAAACATCTTTAAGTCGAATCGGCTCATTAGTCAGAATAGTATGAAAATAGTTTTAATGTTAAGGATGAAGTATTTTGACTTCTAAGTAGGTCTTATTCTAAAAGAGATTTTTTTTGTCTCTTTGATAGGTGTGTGAGACTTGTCACAAGACATTCTCCAGAAAAGATGCCTTGTCACGTCACACTAAAACACATTTGAAGGTAAAGCCGTTTACTTGTTCAGAATGCGGGAAGGGCTTCGCCCGCAACTCGGATCTGACCAGGCATTCGAAGACGCATGCATCTGTTGAGACACCCATCATTCATAAATGCGATGATTGTGGTAAAGAATTTGCTCGAAAGGACAATTTGGGAGCCCATATTCGTGCCGTGCATGCTCAGCCCCATTTACAATGTTCATATTGTGAACAATTATTTCGAAAGAAATCGAGTTTACTGCAGCATATTAGGGTGAAACATTCAGCTCCTCTGAAACGTAAAACCGATGGAGAGGGTTCCACCCCCAAGCGTCGTCGCCGTTCCACCCGTCGAACAGCTCTCGGAGTTTTCTCAACAGAGACTATATCCCCCAATGAGGAAAACGAGGATTGGTTGGGAACTTCTTTCTCACTGGACGATGGAGCGTGTATGCATCCACTCCCGTTAAATATTTCTGAATGACTTTTTTGGGTACTTTTCCTCGCGCAGCACGATATAATGCATCGACACCACCAAAACTTGCTTCTCGACCCGGTTCCAGATAAGCCTTCTTCATTGCAGCAGGAGAAATGATTATCCGACACTTTGATATGAATCATCCTCGAAACGATATGAGGGACTTAGACGTGTCATTCGGTTTAAGTAGAAAATCAACTTCAAAATCTGATTTTCCAGTTAAAATATATATTATGCCCATCACAATGCACAAACTGATATAAAGGACCGTAATCCACATAACCTCCTCTCTCGATGCCATAACTAAAAATGAAAAGGTAGTACATGCAATATAATATTTTATATTCAACACTTAAAAATTGAATAAATTTCCGTCAACAGATGGCAGCATCATCGTTCTTTGACAATGAAAATTATATTGAGATTCATTTAAACCTTTACTTGAGTGAAAGCATTGGTGGCTCAATCGACAAAGCGCGCGGTCAATTGAAGCATCAATACTTTTTGGATCCGAAGGTCGCATGTTCGAAACTCACCCCAATCAGCGAAAAATATTCAAAGTCCCGAAAAAAAAAAAAGAATTAAATTCGATCACTCAATAGATGGCGCCACGAGCACCTAAAATAAAAATTAAGTTCGTGAAAATTAAGAAAAAAATATAATTTCGTCGATAGATGGCAGCATCATCGTTCTTTAGCACTGAAAATTATATTGGGATCATAGTTAACAAACAGGACATCAGACCTCCGTAGCTTAGTCAGTTTGCGCGTTGACCAATCTGACAGCTACGGAGGTCTTTTGTAGGTTTGAGGTTCGATCCTCACCTCGAGCACAGTAAAATTTACAAAAATATTCAAAGTCCCGAAATAAAAAAAAAGAATTAAATTCATTCACTCAATAGATGGCAGCATGAGCACCTAAAATAAAATTAAGTTCGTGAAAATATTCAAAGTTCAAGAAAAATAAATAATTCCATCGATAGATGGCAGCCACGATCGAAATTAACTCTGTAAAATATTACACAAGTGTTGCCATTCAAAGAAACCAAAACATTGGTTGTCATGACAACCAAACCTGTTGCCATTTCAAGAAATCAAAACTTGGATGTTGCCATCCAAAAACTAAAATCCTCGCGGCGGCCCTGGGGAGGCGGCGGGGGGGGAGGTGGCGGAGGGAGGAGGTCACAGGCGGCGGAGGGGAGGTCACAGGCGGTGGAGGGGAGGTCACAGGCGGTGTTACCACCGCACCACCGCCTGCCGCCGCAGAACTGTCCTTTTTCCCCTACTGATGTTTCCATTACGAAACTTCACCAAATTTTCTCAAGTAAATGCTCTATAAAATAAACTATCTGAAAAAAGAAACTATCAACACGTCTGAAGTTTTAAACAATTGACACTAAAACCTAATATTAGTTACTCTCTAATATTTATTTGTGTGCTTATTTAATCAAAGCTATTTAAATATTAAAGGCTTCCAACTAATTTATGTTTGAAAACAATACGAGTTACTCGCTATAAAAATACTATGTAAGGGGCCTGTCATCTGTTATCAGCATTAGATGATTTAGAAATCAATTTCATTATGTGCTCCAGAACAGTGGTTGGAAAAACTACATTTATTCTGTAGCGAACAACAACTACAACTACTTTGTTATAAATGTAGTTAACTGCAACTACAACTACTTTTTTAAAATGTAGCGACTACAAACTACTTTTGAATTGTAGTCGCTACTTCGCTACTTTTTAAAAAATAAATAAATAAAAAGCATACACCGTTTGAGGATTGACCGAAAAAATTCGAAAAGTGGTTTACATTAATAAATTAACTCATTTGAATATGGAATAGAACTAGGAATTGTCTTTGAATTTATTTGTTACTTTTCCTTTTTGTTCCTCTTTTTTTTTTTGCTAAAATTTGTCCTTTTTAGATTTTTTTTACAATTTTTACGAATATTCACCACAAGAAAGGATTCAAAAGTTGAAAGATTGAAAGAATTCAACCTTCAATTTTTTTTTTAAATTTCTTGCCAGGGAATATTTAGGAACATGAAAATTATTTGAAGGAATATAAAAATTATGATGCCAAATAAACCAATGACATCAAACAGATAGAATGTATTTCGTCAAAATGATGTATCTAAGGATCAGCTCATATTTTTATGGTTCTTATTTCTCATTGCGTCCGCTGCTGTACTCGTGCAAGATTTGCACCAGTCAGAGTCAATTAAACCTTTTTTTTTTCCTTCGTTCTCTCTTTTTTTTTCATTTATTTATTTATTTTTAATTTAAAAGTAGTTTCCAGAAATCGCTACAAACTACTATTTTTTTGTATCGCGCTACTCACTACTCTACTTTTTTTAAAAAGTAGTGCGCTACACTACAAACTACTAAAAAATGTAGCTACTACAGTAGTTTCGCTACTTGTAGCGCGCTACTTCCGACCACTGCTCCAGAAAAGACTTCATTCAAAATTGTCATGATGATTACTATGAACATTTGAAGATTTCCTTCGGCTTCTACAGGATCCCGTTATCAAACCAGGACCACGAGACCATGTGAGCAATTGGAAGGTTTATACAAAAAAAAAAAAAAATTGAAATCGATCCAGGCGACTTCGAGTAATCGGTGAACATACATAAAATCAAACTGCAAACATCCTCCTTTGTTAAAGTTGGTTAAAGAATGATTTTACGGCATAAAAAAGTCATGTGTTTGTTTTGCTCGCTACAAACTTTCAGTTTGCATTAGAAATTTAAAGTCTACACTTCTATTTCACAACTGTTATAAAATTATCTAATAAGTTATTTATAAATACATCAAGCTTCAAATTCTTGTTATTGTGTTTGCAATTTCATCAAAGGCAGAAAAATAATTAACGTTTGTTTATGCATTTGCATTTTGACATTAACAAAAGCTCCCAAAATGAGATTGTTAATTCACCTCTGCTTACTTTTGTATAGATGTCTTAATTTGTGTGCTCTCCGAAGCAGCTTTTGTGTTTTTGAGGCAACTGTTTACTTTATATGAAACAATTCAATTAAAATTGTACAATGTCTTTACGCGTAGCTCTATTATTTCGCGTCTACTCGATTTCAAAACCGAACGACGTTGACATGGAGAGAATGCTTCAATGTTAACTTTTAAGACATGGAGTTGCAACAGAAATGACGTTATTTTAAAAAATGCGTTACAATACCATGAAGCTTTCCTATTAAGCAGTAATTTACCGCCTCTAAGCCAGGGATAATGCAGACCTACATGTAGTGCACTGCCAGCTCGGTTATGCCATCTGGGGACTGCAGTTTTGTTATTAGTTGCAC
>JAXGGA010007459.1:0-62589 GCA_038373865.1 Uloborus plumipes
CGGATTCACCGACAAGCTGTGACGGACCCGCAAGTCACTTGTACGTCGATTCTGCAGCATGTGCAAGGTACCCTGGATGTTCCTGTGTCGACCAGAACCATTTCCCGTCGACTGGTTGCACGTGGCCTGCAATCACGGCGCCCGCTAAGAAGACTGCCATTGACCTCACAGCACAGACTCCAACGTTTGGAATGGCGCCGGACCAGAGCGACGTGGATGGCAGAATGGCAAACCGTAGTGTTCTCAGATGAATCCCGCTTCTGTTTGTCCAGCGATAGTCATCGCATACGTGTGTGGCGTCGACGTGGAGAAAGATCGAATCCGGCAGTAACTGTGGAACCCCACAGTGCGACAACGTGGCATAATGGTTTGGGGCGCTATTGCATACAATTCCGTATCACCTCTAGTTCGTATTCGGGGCACTATGACGGCCCAACGATATGAAGATAATGTTCTGCGGCCGGTGGCAATCCCCTACCTTCAGGGTCTGCCAAATGCAATTTTTCAACAGGATAACGCCAGGCCTCACAGTGCTCGAATCAGCCAACATGCTCTACGAGGTGTACAGATGCTTTCCTGGCCACCATACTCTCCTGACTTGTCACCAATCGAACATGTGTGGGACGTGATTAGACGCCGTTTGCAGAACCTGTCACTGCCTCGTTCAGAGGACGAACTGTGGCAAATGGTTGAAAGGGAATGGAGTGCCATCCCTCAGGACACCATCCGCAGGCTTATTGACTCCATGCCTAGACGTGTTTCTTCGTGCATCGCTGTCCGCGGTGGTCCTACTTCTTACTGAGCCGACGCTGTCCTCGCTCTAAATTTTGCTTATTTATTTTGAAATAAATATCACTTATTGTTCCATGCTGTGTCTGTCTTCTTACCAAATTTCATCAATTTCTGACCACTCCTTCTTGGTGTTTCATTTTCAATATCGAGCAGTGTAAATAATCATTGTAACTAACAAACACAACAAGAGATAACAAAAACAACGGAACCATTACTTTCACGCTCTTTTTTCAAAGCAAAATGCAGAATTGAAAGAGTTACACTAACATCAATGAGTACTTTACATGTAAGCAAACTTCAAAGCATTTTCCTTTGCGAAAAGAGCGTGGAAGTAATGCTTCCTTTGTTTTTACTTGTTATCTCTTGTTCTGTTTGTTAAGTTGATAAAGTGTTACAATAATTTTTTAGCTATAACACTACTTTTTTCTTGAGCAAAGGAAACAGCACACTTACATGAAATACAAAATTTAGAACAGAAAAGTCCTTATTCTTCGCTAGTTTCCCTTATTCCGACGAATGCCTATTTTCATCTTGTTTCAAACAAAAGCCTAAATTTCTGCTGAATTTGAAGCTCAATACATTGAAGAGCCAATAGGAAAAAAAAATGCCCTCCTCCCCCTTCTCATTTTGTGTAGGGCCCCCGAGAGTACGCAAAAGTGCCGCAACACGACGTGGTATAGACTCGACTAAAGTCTGAAGTAATGCTGTAGGTAACTGACACCACAAATCCTGCAGGGCTGATCATAAATTCATTTTATCGCGAGGAGTTGGAGATCTCTTCTACACAGCACGTCGCAAGGTATCCCAGATATGCTCAATAATTTTCATGTCAGGGGTTTTTGGTGGCCAGTGGAGGTGTGCAATGTCAGAAGAGTGTTCCTGGAGCCACTCTGTGGGTATTCTGGCCGTGTGGGGTGTCACATTGTCCTGCTGAATACCCCCAAGTCCGTCAAAGTGCACAATGGACATGAATGGGTGCAGGCAATCAGAGTGGAGGCTTATGTACCTGTCACCTGTTATAGTCGCATCTAGGCGTATCACGGGTCCCTTTCCGCACAGACCCTCCACCAGCTTGAACTGTCCCTGTTAGCAAGCGTGGTCTACGAAATTATGAGATTGTCTCTCTATTCGTACCCCTCCATCAACTCGATAGAATTGGAAACGAGACTTGTCAAACCAAGCAACGTGTTTTCAGTCAGAAACTGTCCAACGTCGGTGTTGATGGGCCAAGGTGAGGCGTAAAGCTTTGTGTCGTGCAGTCATGATGGGAAAGGAGTGGGATTTCGGCTCAGAAAGTCCATATTGATGATGTTTCGTACAATGGTTCGTAAGCTGAAACTTGGTTATGTGGCTTTGAAATAGCATTAGTCTGCGGAAGAGCTGCACGTCTATCCGTTTAATGATTCTCGTCAGTCGTCATTGATCCCGCTCTAGCATTATTTTTTTCGGACTTAGCGATGTCATAGATTCGATGTTTTACTTGATTCCCGATATTCTTTGTACACTCGTAAAATTGTTGTATGTGAAAATCCAAATTTCATCGCTACCTCGGAGATGCTATGCCCCATCTCTCGTATGCCGACTATTACACCTCGTTCAAACTCACTTAACCCAATATTGTATCAACAGTAATCGATCTAACAACTATGCCTGACACTGATTGTTTTACATACGCTTTGCCGACCGCCGCGTCATACAATAATTGGTTCCAGATCTCTTTATTTGCATACGCATGACTGTACCAGTTTATTTAGCTCTTCAGTGTATGATCTTCTGCTGTATCATCTGAGAGCTAGTGAAACGGGCCAGTTTTTAGTAGATTTGACCAGGTGCAGCTCATACGGTTGTTTTTGAACATGGCGATTGAAGTCCTTGGTGCAATTTTAATACCTTTAATACCTTGCTTCCAATGTTTCAAAGCATGTAGCTCGCTATAAAGTACGACTACCTTAATGAAAAAAAATGTCATTTGGTAGGATTTAGTCTGTTCTTTCCAAATACGTTTTTATTTTGTGTGTAGGTCTTACAGGACTTTCAAACTTTGCTCTTTTTCTCAGAATTTTGTTTTTTGCCTCATTTTTCTTATATATGCCATAACTCGGTTACAGTTGAGAATAGGACACGATAATGGGAGGTTCTATGTTCTGCCTAGTCTGTCCTATCACCCCCTTTCGTACGGCAGGGGTATATATATATACGGGTGTGTGTGTGTTTCATCGAAGATGTGTTTCTGCAGTAAATATGAGTAAGGTGAAAATCTGTGATGGGAGTTCTAGAATACCTTGTAGTAACCGGACGCGCTGACGCGTCGAGACATGCCGAAGTCTGCCAGTCGAACGCTGCAGCCTTCACCGACGAGGCAGCTTCGAGCGGCCACATCCGAGTGCACGATGCGATGGGATGCCAGATACCTCATGCCTCTAGCGATTTGGGCAGATATTCGGTTGAGGTCCGTCTGTAAAAGAAAAATAATATAAATAACTTGTATATTGGGGCGGTATGATACGCACGAATTTCTAAGAGACGGAACAGCTGCGCACGCGGAAAAGTAGCGCCCCAGCCCCAGTGCTATCTCTGATGGGAAGGTGAATACTCTGATGGGATGGGGGGGGGGGGGTCTCTAAATAATCCGAGACTGCAAATTATGTGAAACATACCTTTATAGCACTAAAGGCTAATTTCTAAAAACAAAATATGCCTGTCTCATTTGATGAAATAGACAAGTTAAAAGTAAAAATAGAAAGTTATAGCACCTTTCAAATATTGCAGCTATTATAGTTCTTCCGTAGAAAAATTCCCTAACTGCTTTGAAAAAAAAATAATAATCATGAATATTTTTCAAAACAGCTAAAAAATACGCTTTTAGAGTTAAGCAAACAAATATTAAACTATATTTTATGATACTATATACTAGAAAGCAACTTAACTTGACACTGAACGTCACTACGGGCGGATCCAATAAGAGCTCACAAGCAGTCAGCGATCTCCTCTAATTCGTCAAGTAGGCTGTGACGTTTTATCTAGCTCGTTTTTCATAGGCTAACGTCACGCTGCCGTCACGCTGTTGTTGTCAAGAAACGTTGCAGAGTAGTATAACTGATTCCCCTCTGGATTTTCAAAACTTTTGAATATCCGCTAAGTGTACATGCACTTATAAAACATCAACATGCAATATAGTTTAGCGTTTAGTATTAACGATAATATCAAATGGTATTTTTATATTTGCAAAGAACGTGCATTTTATCTTTTATTGAGAGTTAGATACAAACAACTGAAACACTTATAATCAATACATCAACATGTTATGTCGTTTAGCTTTTAGTATTAAAAATAGAAAAAAATATATTACTTTTGTATTTATAAAGATCGTGAATTTTATCTTTTATTCAGAGCTATATACTTACATACAATCAAACAAACCCACATGCGAAACTAATAAAAGCGTATTAAAAATAGCAAGCACATCAAAACACATTTTATCAAACAAACAAAAAAAACAAGAAGTTCTGTCAAGAACTAAACGAGCCTACTTTCCCGTACATCGACATCGGCATTCCAGCATCTGATCATTATTCTCTTGATTATCTGAGACTGAAAAGTATGTCAAACATACCTTTTTAGCACTTAAAGCTGATTTCTAAAAGCAAAATATACCCCTCTCATCAGATGAAATGGACACGTAAAAAGTGAATAAACGAATAAATAAAGTTTTGTCGCACCTTTGTAATGTAATGTAATGTTGTAAGAATGTAACTGTTACAGTTCTTCCGTAGAAAAAATCCTCAATCGTTTTCAAAAATAAATAAATAAATAAATAAATAAAAGTACAAAGAGCATCAAAACACATTTTATCAAACAAAGAAAAAAAAACTCGTCCGTTAATAAAATGTCTTGAATTTCACTTTTAATCGGTCGCCAGTTGTTAAATATAAATAAAGAATAAAATGCACTCGTGAATGAAAAATTTTTGTTACAAAAAAAAAAATCGTCTGCCGAAAAAAAAAAAGAAAAAAAAACATTTTTTAATAAAATAAAACAAATGAATAAATAAACAAAAAATCGTCTGCACATCAGTCAGTCATTTTTTTCTAAGCCTGCATTTCCGCCATGTTTGCGGAGTCGGAGTCGGAATCAGAGTCATCACAGAAGATTATTCAGAAAAGTACTTTACAAACATTATTTATCAAAACCATTTTCTTACAAAGTTAGTTTGTAGGAAATCCGACTTTAAGTTCAGGATGAACATTCAACTTGAACGAAAAATGGTTCAAATCAAAAAGCGAAGTATGGGAATGAGCCTCTCCGAGATCTTTCAAACAGAAAAAAAAGTTTATTCCATTCGGACGGTTCATTCAAAAGTTATGAGGTAGGGAAAGGTTGCTTGAATGGTTCAATGTTGAACGAAAAAACGTTCAAATTGAAAATTTAAATACGGTAATGAAGTATCCTTGCTGAGATCCTTCGAACAAAAACAAAGTTTATTTAAATCGGACTGTTCACTCAAAAGTTATTAGGGGTGACAGCTTGCTTGAACGGTTCAATGTTGAACGAAAAAATGTTCAAATTGAAAATTTAAATACGGTAGTGAAGTATCCTTGCTGAGATCCTTGGAACAAAAAAAAAAGTTTATTTAAATCGGACTGTTCACTCAAAAGTTATTGGGGTATGACAGCTTGCTTGAGCGGTTCAATGTTGAACAAAAAAGTGTTCAAATCGGAAATGCAAATACGGGAATGAAGTATCCTTGATAAGATCTTTCAACCAAAAAAAAGTTTGTTCAAATCGGACTGTTCACTCAAAAGGGACAGGTTGTTTGAACGGTTCAAAGTTGAACCAAAAATTGGTCAAATCGAAAAATCAAAAATGGAAATGCGCTGTACTCGCCGAGATCTTTCCAACAAAAAAAAAGTTTGTCAAAATCGGAATGTTCATTCAAAAGTTATTAGGGGGGACAGACAGAAATACCGACCGACACACAAATTTCCCATCTCAATACCCAACTTTCAAATTTTTAATTTTTCAGTATTTATTTTACCTTTTTATTTCTTTTCGGCTTTTTTTCGGACTTGGCGATATTTTTTTAACTTGGCGATATTTTTTTGACTTGGCGATATTTTTCAGATACATTAAGCCACTTTTCATACTTTTTTCGTCTTTCTTTTATTTTTATCGGGAAAGTCGGCTAAAAAGATCTCGTTCGTAAATAAAATGTCTCACATTTAATTTTTAATCCGTTGCTAATAATTAAAATAAATAAATTTGCTATTCTCTGTAAACTCGTCATTTTCCACCCGGATTCAGTCCGGCGTGGTTTTTTGAAATGTTCGTATAATTATAATACTAGTGCTCAGAAAATGAATCTATTACTTTGGTTTGAAAGAGGGCCAATTGAAGTTTGTGTTTTTCTGATAAATCATGATAGGGGGTAAGTCCCCCGCCTGGTATAACTAGGCAGGGGACTGTGGGTGGGGACTGTGTATTTGTACTTCGTAGCGTAATATCTGCAAAACTATTGGAACATAATTAGTTACGAGACTACCTATAAATTTTGGCACAAATCGTGGACATAATAACTAATATTTTTAATAATTAAATGGATTGACATTAATAAAATCACTTCCCAGTAGGGGTGCGACATCGAAGGCAAAACATCGATGTTTCAAGGCATCGATGTTTCGAAATTAAGACATCGATGGTATTGATACATCGACCAAAAAACATCGATGTTCTCAAACATCGATGTTTCAAAACATCGATCTTTTTTTTATAAAAATTACTTTCAAATTTAAATGTACAGCACTACAGTAACTCTCCAATGCATTGCGCCTCTTTATATCACTCAATTAGATTTATCTTTTGTCTCCTGAAAAACATCAACCGTATGATATCAATGTCTATTACAGAAAACTTTTTTATTGAGATAGATACTGCAACTGTTGATTAACTGTATAACTTTTATTCATCGCATATTTTAAGGAATTTTTTTTGTTGAGGTATAAAACACCGTTATCGAAAAAAATTTCTACAGCAAAACAAAAACAACAATGTTTAAAAATCGTTGACCATAAATCATCGGTAGTAATTAAAAAAAAAATATTTCAATACGATAGATATTGCAACTGTTAACGACGAATCTTTTTTATTGCAAATTTTTATTGCTTTTTACTGAAGTGTAAAACAGACATCGAAAGAAAGAAAAACATCCAACGCGAAACAGTGACTACTAAAAGACATCGACCTTATAACATCAATGGTAACTATCAAAAACGTCTTCTAACGAGATTGATAGTGTAACGGCTGATTAACGATATAACTTTTGGCCGCATATCTTGATGATTTTTTTTTCTTTTTGCTGAAATATAAAACATTCACATAAAAAATAATAATTAAATAAATAAAATTTAAAAAAAATGGTGAAAGCAAATTAGAAATGTTTTAGAAACATCACGAGCAAAACATCGATAATAATCATAGAAAATGTTTTCTGATGAGATTAATACGTAAACTTCTGATTAAGGATGAAAACTTCTTAATACATCTGCATATCTCATATTTTTATCAAGATTTTTCTGCTGGATTATAAAACATCGACATCGAAAAAAACATCGAACTCAAAACATCGATGTTGGGAAAATATCGACCCTCAAACATCGATGGTAAAAACATCGATGTTTTAGCTAAAACATCGATGTTTCCAAAACATCGACATCGATGTCGCAGCCCTACTTCCCAGAGGACTGTTTTTGCAAAGACCAAGATGCAAACTTTCATCACAAATGTGGCTCTGAAACTAAACAAAGTATCGTTTCAACACCGTTCGCAGCAATTTCAGCAATATCACACTGATAACTTTAAACTTCAAGCCAAAACACCTTTGCAAGAGTAACAGATTTTTTCTATTGGAGCTTTGGTTTAGTGGCAGGGGACTGTTTGAAAATCTCCGGACAGAATTTACATTACAATTTTAAGTTTTATAAATACGTAATTAGACCTTACAAAGAAATTCTTTTTGAGTAATTTATTGCTGAAAAAGGGTTAGATAAGATAACAAGAGTTACAGACCTTTGGCGACATCAGAGTAAATATGGCGATGAGGTATTGGGGATATCCCCCGAAATTAGTTTTGAAAACACAGTTCTTAAAAATGCAGTTTCTTTAATCTTAAGTTTCGTTGTGTTGAGACTTGGGTTCAGATTCCGCCCCAGGTGAAACATTTAAAATTGAAGGAGTTTTAGGCAATTTTTGATAACGTTTGATAACTAGGGAGAAAGATGTCTCTCTTACCACCTTATTCACCGTTAACCAAGCGTGGTTAAACCAGCCCTTAACCCGGAGTTACTGCCTACTTCGTATTCACCGTCAACTTTAACTATCGCTGACAGGTTTCCGAAACCACGTTTGGTTAGGAAACTTAACTAAGCTCTAGGAGCAAGGTTAAATGCGTGGTTTGTTCTCTGAGCATGCGCAATACATGTAAACATTAATAACATAAGTCAAAGCAATGGCGGAAATAGGAGCTCTACGATTGCGGCGATTTCCACGTTTTTACCCACGATTCCGAGAAACTCTTATTATTTTTTATGACAAACATTTCGTTAGTAATGGGCTGTGAGCTGTGTTAATTAATTTTCAATAGCAAGAGAGCACTACTTTCAACGCAAACCTTAGTTAACTCCAAATGTAAACAAATGACGTAGTAAATTATGTGACTTTTTTTAACCAATAGGATGCTTGGTTTGCTCGCTCAGTTGAGTTACCTCAAAGTTGGGTAACTGCGGCGTTAATTTTCCGGTGAATACCGAATTTTTAACCGCGTGGTAACAATCTCAACCCCGAGTTATTGAACCTCGTAGCTTCGGCCACGGGGATTGGTTAACGGTGAATTAGGCGGTTAGTGTTTTTTCAAAATTGAAGGTATTTTAAAGCTAAGTTTTACAATGTTAGGGAGTCGGAGCTATTTTCAGCGTGAAATTGAAGTATAAAAAACGCAAACTTAAACTCTGAAGAATGCGATTGTTAGTTATCTTTGATACTGTTAGGGTGATGCTCTAATGGCACAAAGAGTCTGTCAAGTCAGGTACCTCTCATCTAGACATTTTTAGAAACTGACCTTGTAAAAACGCAATTTTAGGTTCTGTTTGGTCAGGATTGGAGAAGAGGTGAGTAGTTTGAGATTCCCTCCCTTCATCGAAAAATTTGCAAATGGACATCAATTCAACACATTTTTTGGCTATTTCAGGTAGTTACGCTATGGAAGGGGTACCCGCCTCAAAAAACTTTTTTGAAATTCAAGTGCTTTTGGCAAATGCTAGGCTATTCTTCATGACATCAGGAGAAAGATCAGGGTTCGGGAGATAACTCCAGAAAATAATTGTTAAAGCTATCCTTTGGCGACGTAAAAGATTTCCTGCCGCCCCTGCCCGAAACATGTTCTTTACAAGCACATTTTGAAATACACCCACCGCCCCCTTACCGCCCAAAATATGTCCACCGCCCCCTGCCGCCCAAAATATTTTTACCGCTCCTCAACATTTTCCCACTGCCCACCGGGGGGGGGGCGTATCGCCCCCGTTGAGAACCACTGCTCTAGATGATTCCCTGTTTTAACTGAAGACTGAACCAATTGTCTTAGCTTATTAGTTGCGGAAGCTATTAATTATTACATGTAGTTGCGCTACACTTACTGTATTTTACCGTATTAATGTATTATAATTTTCTATTTATTAGATGTTAGTTATTATATGTATTTGTGCTTAAAGACTTGCAATTGAATCTTTACGTAAAAATTATTTATTTATGTTTTGAAAGCAAAAACAAAAAGAAAAAATGTTGTAGTAAGTAAGGAAACAATAACTGATTATTAGAATGATATTGTTGTAACGAAATGTAAATGGTTTCAGCATAGTATATTAGGGTGCACAATCTATCTTCACATAAAAACACCAAAAAGCTAACCACTAACTATTGAATTTCAGTAAATAAAAATTACATTTTACTAGTCCTATATCCAATCTTTCATAATGGACATAGTTCTTTTAAAAAATTGCATAAATTTTTTAATTACACAATAAAACTAAGACGTGGGTATTTTGCACATCCTAACCCTTTTTTATAACTATGCACTATAGAGCTATACGAAAAACACTGAACGGAATTTTTACGAACTGACACCTGAAAAAACTACGAAGTATACTGATAAAGTGATAGGTCAAAGTCAGGGCTTTGTGGAAAAAAAACTCTGAGACTGAGGTTGAAATTTCTATGGGAAAACTCTTTACAGCAACTGGTCAAAAATCTCTTAACTATACAAGACTGCAAATTATGTCAAACATATATTTCAACACTTAAAGTTCATTTCTACAATCAAAATATGCCTGTCTAGTGTGAGAAAATAGATGTGTGAAAAGTAAATAAGCAAATAAATGAAGTAGTAGCACCTTTTTAACAATTCATCTTAAAAAAAAACATCCTTTTACCACTTTCTAAAAAAGAAAGAGAGAACGAAAAATAATGTAAAAATACACACACACAAAAAAAGGTGTAATTGAAAACCATGCATTATATTTTGCGGGGGAAAAAAGATGGAGCTAAAAAAGATTGAAGTACCTTGGATTTTAGTTTTCTTCGTTACCAGGAAGTTAAAAATAGATTGAAAAGAAATAAATATACTTTAGAATAATAACTAATAAAATAATAAAAAGTCGTCTTATAGGTAATTTTCTTCAAAAAAAAATAAATAAATAAATAAAAAACCGTATGCGCTTTTTCTACTCCTTTATCTTCAACAAACTTGGAGTAAAAATATTTCTGGAGCGTTCTGCCTTACTTGTTTTTCCTTGCGCGCTTTTTCCTTCTCTTTTATTTTTCTTGAATACAATTTTCAAACTTGAAAAACAAAAGCATATTTTTAGTTAGATAGCTGAGGGCATCAGTCCGGAATGTGCCTAATGTGAAAGTACTACATTGACCGTGAAATGTACTAGTATCCCAGTGATTTCCTGTTTACTCTGCAGTTTGAATTAGGGGGAAAAAATACGAATATCAGATATTTACCAAACGTAATACAAGTTCAGGTTCCTTATTACGATTTTTCATCAAAGGGTGGTTACTTCTCAGGACATGTAATAAATCTTTGAATCTCATATATTCCAAAATGATCCAAGGTATTCCATTATCTGCAAAAGAAGAAAGGATTTTGGGTCATCTTAAAACAACAATTACAACTTAAAAATCTAGTTGTTGTGGCTATCAACTTATTCCTTGGGAAGTAGGATTTTCACTTGACACTGATTGAGTAAGCATTATTTAAGGTTGCTTACTGTCGTCAATTTTCTCAATGCCACACGCGTCAAAATATACTCTTTTTGTGTGATTGGTAGATAACGCTGCGTGTCCAATAAAGTTCATTCTCTCAAATGAAATATTACTGTCTGCTTTTTTTCTATGAATAAATATAGTGTTTTGATTGCTCTTTTTTTTCCTTTTATTTTTCGTTTTAGTTATCATTAATGTTTTAGACCAGTGTTTCCCAGCCTGTGGTACTCGACTTGCAAGTTGGTGGCACGCAAAAAATAGTCACTAATGGCGGGTACAAAACATGAAATTGAAAGATATTTTTCCCAGTATTCATAAAAAATCGACAGTACTATATAGCAAAGGTGTAAATATGTGCAGTAGGTGATAAAAAATGTGACTGTCAATGTCGTTTTACTTTTTAAAGTGCATTTTTAAATTTAGTCGTTCGCCATCAGCAAATTTTAAAACATTAATTTTTGCGAAACTAGTACAAGAATTGCCTTAAATATATTTATGAGGAATATTTGAACATGATAAAAGCCCAAAAAATTATTAGTTTTTAAAATGTTATGTTTAAACAAAAAATCATTTGTTAGTAACGAAGTATGCAAAAATAATACATAAATAGGAAACTTTGTACAAACACATATGAGTATACGTTACAGTAAATTTATAATTTTGCGAGTTTATAGTCCGGTATGACGTTGAGGCGTGTTTCAGTGGAATTTCTGTCACTGTGTGATGTGAATGCATGTCCCCTTTTAAAATGTACAATACAAATAAATAAACATACTCGCAAAAACAAAAAATCCCGAAGTATAATAACTTATACGAAGTGGTACAATTTAGAACGATGTACAATCAAGTGGTACGTGTGCTGAAAAAGGTTGGAAAACGCTGTTGTAGACTGTACGTGCATCCATCGCGCAACTTAGTGATATTTTCTGTTTATTTCTCTTTTATTGCAATATCTTTCGGATTTGTTAGCTGTAAGTTATTGTTTAATTATTTTGCCTTTAACGCTTACGGTGGTTCTGATTGATTTAAAAATACATTTAAATTAGGTGTTTTTTTCTGTAGAGGACGGAGTGTTGAGGGGCAGTTGTCCTCTTTATATCAGGACTTTTTATTACTTCGTTAGAATACGTTTGCAGATTTTGCAAAACTATGTGTGCGTATTTTAGCTAACGAATCATATTCCATTTTTTAGTTTTGGGGTAGGACGAGAAATATACATAAGCTCCTATGACTTTTTTTTTTAATTTACAGCACAAACGCAGGCCGTGCGGGTACTGCTAGTGATTAATAAAATGAAACAAATAAATAAATAGACGAAAGATCGGCTGCACATATCTTTCTTTCAAAAGTAAAAATTAGTCATTTTTTCCATTTCTACCATTGTTTTTCTGAGTCAGAGTTTCAATTATTCGGACTCGGAGTTAAAAAGTCGAAACCGTCAGCCGGAGTAGATAGCCGGAGTGCGAGTCAAGGGCTCTAAAATTCTAATGTTTCGGAGTCGATCATTTTTTCCGAACCAGCATTTCTGCGGAGTCCGAGTCGGAGTCAGGTATTCAGTGTCGGAGTCGAAGGTTCTAAATATCTATGAAAAGGAACCAGTATTTTTTTTCCTGAGCCTGCATTTACCATTCTATGTAAAGGAGAGGGGGGCACATGTGAACAAATGATATTTTATTCGGTTAACATGAAGAGAAAAATCCGAAGAAAAATTTATGTAGATGGTAGCATGAGTACTTTATACTGCCTGAAATTTCAAAGTTCTAAACCATTTTTTTTTGCTATCACGAGATTTTCTGTTTTAGAAGGTGTCCGTAAACTTTTATATTTCAGTTCGCGGGTTAAAAACACATCCAAGACAATTTTTTTGACTTGAACTTTATTCATCTCAGAGTGGGATTGCTAAGGTAAGGTTTTATGCACAACTTTTTTTTGGAAAGCATTTTAACCGCTTAGTCGTCGTGCCCGTTCCTCATACGGGCAGAATATTCCGTCAAATTTTGTCGTGCCCGTGTCTCATACGGGCTGCGTTTCTGATATTTTTAAAGCTTCAAAACTTTCTCTTTATTCAGCTTCAAAAAATAAAAAATTTCTCCGCTCAAAATTTACTTTTTCTTTCTCAATGCCTGCATTGAAGCTTTTCAGCCTGTCTTAGATGCGCGAGGAAAGCAAACTTTAAGGTAAAATTGGGTAAGTTGATTAAAATTTTCCTACCTTTAAAAAACCACTAAATTCAAATTAAAATGCGGTGTTTTTTATTTTAATATGCTTAAAATACTATGAACATAAAAAAACAAAAATAAAAAAACCTGATGAATTTTGATCAGTTTTTGGAAAAAAAGGGCGACGAGTAAGCGGTTAAAAATATAATGTTTTTAAGCAAATTGGGCTTAAGTTGAAATAAGTAAAGAACATGTGAACGCATTATGTAGGGGCAGATGTGAACAGTTCACATGTGATGCCCATAATGGTATTTAGTTATTTCAATTTCAAAAATTGTTGAATTCTTTTATATTGAATAGTCTAATTAAGAAATATTGAAGAATTAAAACTTTCAATATTTAATATTTAATTAAGATCTATAAGAGTAGGGAAGAAAAGAAAGTTATAACTTGCTAAACTGTTGAAAAATGAACAGTAAAAAACTGTAGTAAGTGACACTGAGTTCGACATTAGTTTTGAAAATCGCAACCATCAAGAAATTTGTACTGAAAACAACCTTGCTATAGAAAGTTTAGCTGCGAATGACTTTGTCCTCGTAGAATTCACTACAAAAAATCCGGTGTGGATGCCACACTACTTCCTTTTACGTTTAAATTCCATAATAGATGCCTTAAGTGTTAAAAGGGTGCCTTAGAGTGAGCAAGATAACAATTCAAACATTTGCACCCCCCAGTTCGTCACGAATCCATACAAAATAATATTTTACGATGATTCATTTTCTAAATATCGCCGAATGTAACATGATCCAGCGAATTTTTCTTTAAATATCGCCAATAGCGCCAACTTGAATCCAGATTTAAAAAAAATCATTTTTCGCCAAATTTTCCGACAAGTTGGCGATATGCCACCAAGTTCGCTCAAAAGCTTGGCGATATATCGCCAAGTGGTCGTGCCAAGTCACATTACTTACTCTGCATTGCAATTAACATTGATTTACCCCAAAAAGGGGGAAAGGATCCCCTTGGGAACATTCAAATGCAACCACAAGGGGAGGTGCACAACTAGACCCCCCTCAGAGCCTACATACCAAACTAGAAGCGTCTACGGCATACAGTTTTTGAGTTATACGACATACATACGCATATACATACGTACATACAGACGTCACGAGCAAACTCGTCGTAATTAACTCAGGGATGGTCGAAAAGGATTTTTTGACTCTTTATACAGTGGTAGGTACATATGTACGTACTGATAGGTCGAAAAAACTACATTCATTCGGGGGTGAGCAAAATCAAAATTTAGACCGAAATTTGATTATAATGTTGTTTCTCCGAAATTCCTTATAGCTAAAGTCTTAGAAATTAAGTTTTAGATGTGGGGAGAGGGGGTATAGAGTCAAGGACGCTCTCCAAGTTTTCGAAAATAAAGTACCTTTAAAAAAACGCCCTTGTACACCATCTTTGTTGGCAGTTGAAGTGAAAAAACAACGTAAATAAAGCACAAAGTATCAAGAAATTTATCTTGGTAATTTGTGCTTTATTTACGTTTCCTTTTCATTTCAATCTTATTTTAACACAAAGCTTATTTGATAATTTTTCATTTTCATTGTTGTTGATGTTTCGGGACTCTTCGTTAAATTTTTTTTGAAACTGAAGGTTTTAAAATGCAATTAGTATGCCATTTTTGATAATAGCTGGGGAGCTAACGGTCAAAAAACCATGGAAAACTTCAAATTGTGATAAGAAAATGCCACTTCGTAGGAATGTTGTTTACGGCTCTACATGGAGACTAAGACCCAGAGGCACTTTTAAAAACCGTTTTAATCTAAGATGGCGGCAGTTTTCAAAATAGCGGCATATGCTACTGCTTTTGCAATATAAATCATACAAAAGAGGTTTTTATATCAAATTATATGTTTTTCATTTCAAGGATTTCATTTAGTATGTTGAAAAAAAGCCAAACGTTCATTTTGATGTTTTCTTTTTTAATTTATTTTTAAGAATTATGTTGTTTACAAGAAGACTAAATGCAGATAAAAATAAACAAGAAGTTCTGTCAAGAACTAAACGAGCCTACTTTCCCGTACATCGACATATGCATTGTAGCATCTGATCAATATTCTCTTGATTATCTAAAACTAAAAATTCTGTCAAACATATCTTTTTGCACTTAAAGATGATTTCTGAAAGCAAAATATACCCCTCTCATCAGATAAAATAGACACGTAAAAAGTAAAAAAACGAGTCAATAAAGTTTTGTCGCACCTTTAAAAGAATGTAACTGCTATAGTTCTTCCGTAGAAAAATTCCACAATCGTTTTCAAAAGAAAAAAAAATAAATAAATAAAATAAAAGTACAAAGAACTTCAAAACACATTTTATCAAAGAAAGAAAAAAAAACTCGTTCGTTAATAAAATGTCTTGAATTTCATTTTTAATCCGTTGCCAGTTGTTAAATATAAATAAGGAATAAAATGCTCTCGTGAATGAAAAATTTTTGTTAACAAAAAAAATCGTCTGATAAAAAAATAATAATAATAAATTAAACAAAACAAATAAATAAATAAACAAAAAATCGTCTGCCCAGTCAGTCATTTTTTCTGAGCCTGCATTTCCGCCGTGTTTGCGGAGTCGGAGTCGGAATCAGAGTCCTCACAGAAGATTATTCAAAAAAGTACTTTACAATACATTATTTATCAAAACCATTTTCTTACAAAGTTAGTTTGAAGGAAATCCGCCTTGAAGTTCAGAATCAACATTCAATTTAAATTTCTCCGTAGGCGCTCATGTTAAAATGTTTTCTGAACGGTTCATCATTGAACGAAATATGGTTCAAATTGAAAAGTGAAATATAGGAATGAGCCTCTCCGAGATCTTTCGAACAAAAAAAAGTTTATTCAATTCGGACGGTTCACTTAAAAGTTATTAGGTGGGGAAAGGTTGTTTGAACAGTTCAATGTTGAACAAAAAAAATGTTCAAACTGAAAATTTAAATACGGTAATGAAGCATCCTTGCTGAGATCTTTTGAACAAAAAAAAGTTTGTTTAAATCGGACGGTTCACTCAAAAGTTATTAGGGGTGAGAGCTTGTTTGAACGGTTCAATGTTGAACGAAAAATTGTTCAAATCGGAAATTTAAAAACGGGAATAAAGTATTCTTGATAAGATCTTTCGAACAAAAAAAACTTTATTCAATTCGGACGGTTCACTTAAAAGTTATTAGGTGGGGAAAGGTTGCTTGAACGGTTCAATGTTGAACGAAAAATTGTTCAAATCGAAAATGTAGATACGGGAATGAAGTATCCTTGAAAAGACCTTTTGAACAAAAAAAAGTTTGTTCAAATCGGACTGTTCATTCAAAAGTTAGTATCGCGGGACCGGTTGTTTGAACGGCTCAAAGTTGAACCAAAAATTGTTCAAATCGAAAAATCAAATATGGGAATGAGCTGT
Source organism: Uloborus plumipes (assembly GCA_038373865.1). Lineage (NCBI taxonomy): Eukaryota > Metazoa > Arthropoda > Arachnida > Araneae > Uloboridae > Uloborus > Uloborus plumipes. The sequence goes on from JAXGGA010007459.1 coordinate 16,719, forward strand.
ACTCGCCGTGATCTTTCCAACAAAAAAAAGTTTGTCCAAATCGGAATGTTCATTCAAAAGTTATTAGGGGGGGACAGACAGACCGACCGACCGACAGACCGACCGACACACAAATTCCCCATCTCAATACCCTACTTTCAAATTTTTAATTTTTCGATATTTATTTCATTTTTTTTTTTGTTTCTTTTTGACTTTTTTTTACTTGGCGATATTTTTTGGACTTGGCGATATTTTTTGGACTTGGCGACATTTTTTAGATGCATTAAGCCAATTTTAATGCTTTTTTCGTCTCTTTCATTTTTAACGGGAAAGTAGGCTAAAAAACGAGCACAACGCACCACTTTAGTCAAATTCAGTTTGTCAGAAACAGACTTTAATAACGGGAAAAAATTCGCTCATGTGCAGGAAAGTGCAAGGCCAGAATATACAAGAGCAATTTAATTCATGTTCATCAGGCTTTCAAGTACTTTCACACAGTTTTGCCTGAAAATTACCATTTTTGAGAAATTCAAGTCTCAAGAAAAAGCTTTTCACTCTAAAAGCTATCCTAGTTATAATAGTTGTAGGTATAATTTCAAATGTACAACTTGTAACGATGTCAGGTGTAGACGTTTCAGGAAATAGTACTTCGCTCATTGATGTTACTTTCCGTGGCCATGGGGAAGCAGAACTATAAATGATTTTTCAACTTCAAGACATGGTGAAGAACGGCTTCAAGAATATTGTCAATCACAATCACAGATCAACAGCTTCCGAATGATTTTGACGACTGTTGTCAATTTCTAACAAAATTTGATTCAGTAGCGCTGCTCCAGTTGTTTCGTAATTTTCCTTGAAAAGAAAAAAAAAAGACAAGAGCATAACCAATCGCACTAGTCAAATGCTATTTGTCAGTGATTGACGTTATAGACAGATGGGAATTTAATCATTTATGTACTCAAAAGGTTCAAGATCAGTACATGCACATTGCACATGCACACGCACTTTATTCGTATCAACCAAGTTTTCAAGGGTAAAAAATAGTTGTATGCTTTTCTAACAGCCCTTGTATGTAAATGCTTTTCATAGTACCAGCAAGAAAGTAGGAAAAATATCAAATTGCGCCAATACATAAATGATAATTTTAATATGTATTGTGCAGTAAATATAGCGTCGTAAGTCGAACACCACTCCATTGTTCATATTCGTTTTTGCATTTGCATGATAGTGTGCCAGATAAACCAACAATTTTGCAGCTACACTCGTTGTTACAAATTTTCCACGTGCATTTTATTAGCGCAATTCAAGAATCAGAAATTTAAGATAACTCCGAACATTTCATCTGCCTAGTTTCAGCATAAAACCGCCCTCCCCACAGTTCTGTTGATAGCAATTTCTTAGTTTTCACAATAGCTTCCCTAGCAGCCTCATCTCATCGGCCGATGATCGGCCATTCATCGAAACCCGATGAAATTCTTATCGGCCGATGATCCAATATGTCTCATCGGCCAAACAAAATCCGATAAGTTTTGCTCGAAATACGATGAGATTTGGAGCAATTTACGAGTAGAACAGTCCCGTGCCGATGAATTTCATCGTTAAACTTGATCGGAAGGATATCGTTTTCCGATGGAATATAGCTCGGCTTATTTTCATCTGGGAAAGTTGATCGGAAGGATATCGCTTTCCGATGAAAAGTATCTCATCGAAAACCGTGCTCGGATACTGATCGGAACGATGTCATCGTGCTTTACGGGATCAGTTTACGAGGAGTTCGATGATCGGCCGAGCAAAATCCGATGAGTTGATGCTACGTGAGTTACTTCTTTACTTCGTCAACAATAAGTTTGGATAAACTTTAGATTTCTTTAGGAGCAGGAAAGAAAAAATAGATTCATTTCAAATCACCTATTGGGAAAGAAAAGTCTCTAGCTTTACCAGGATTCCATGCCTTTCTAGGCTATGACAGCAATGCTTACTTTACTGAGAAATCCATAAAAACAACCTGGAAGGTATAAATGCTGTTCGAAGTAGTCATTTCAGAGTTTTCATTTATTTCACAGCCTCTAAGCTCAATACTGAAGGATTTTTTTTTTTTTTTTTTGTAACTATAAGTGACGCAAGGCAAGAGTTGTTTATAACCAAAAATCTGCCACTCGAAAGTTGACCACTGAATAAGGGTGCCTTACAGCAACAAGTATTAGATCACGTAACACTTTCCAGTCTAGACACTTTTGGGGACAAGCAACAAACACACATACATGCACCATCTCCAACCGAATGGGGAGGGCGGTTTTATGCTGAAACTAGGCAGATGAAATGTTCGGAGTTATCTTAAATTTCTGATTCTTGAATTGCGCTAATAAAATGCACGTGGAAAATTTGTAACAACGAATGTAGCTGCAAAATTGTTGGTTTATCTGGCACACTATCATGCAAATGCAAAAACGAATATGAACATGGAGTGGTGTTCGACTTACGACGCTATATTTACTGCACAATACATATTAAAATTATCATTTATGCATTGGCGCAATTTGATATTTTTCCTACTTTCTTGCTGGTACTATGAAAAGCATTTACATACAAGGGCTGTTAGAAAAGCATACAACTATTTTTTACCCTTGAAAATTTGATTGAATAAAGTGCGTGTGCATGTGCAATGTGCATGTACTAATCTTGAACCTTTTGAGTACATAAATGATTAAATTCCCATCTGTCTATAACGTCAATCACTGACAAATAGCATTTGACTAGTGCGATTGGTTAAGCTCTTGTCTTTTTTTTTTCTTTTCAAGGAAAATTACGAAACAACTGGAGCAGCGCTACTGAATCAAATTTTGTGACGACAGTCGTCAATATCATTCGGAAGCTGCAAACGGTTTTTAATGACGATTTCCCAGCACATTTCTCGCACATTGTTCAGAATTCTTTTGGCGAAAAACCAGATTCTTGTAATTTAATAAAGCTTCTTACTCTCCTGTTTTTTTTCCCTTTGTGTTTTCTGGCTTGTTCCCAAACTCAAGAAACGATTGAAAAGAGCAGGATTTCGAGCGAACGCGGACATTTTTCTGCAGCGGCAGCCGAGTCACGCTTTATTATGAAACGGGCCTTCTCGGAATGCTTCTAACAATAGCAGCACCGCTGGGAGATGTGTGTGGAGTTCTTAGGAGACTAATTTCAGGATGGTTTGGTTACCACAGCTCCAGTTTTCCCAGTTTATTTTCTTCGGTCACAATTTGGCTACCTTTCTAAAAGATTTTGGAGACTGCATGTAGTCTCCTTGTAAACAATATAATTCTTAAAAATAAATAAAAAAGGAAAACATCAGAATGAACGTTTGGCTTTTTTTCAACGTACTAAATGAAATCCTTGACCTAAAAAACATATAATTTGATATAAAAACCTCTTTTGTATGATTTATACTGTAAAAGCAGTAGCATAGGCCGCCATCTTGGATTAAACGGTTTTTGAAAGTGCCTCTGGGTCTTAATCTCAATGTAGAGCCCTAAACAACATTCCTATCGAGTGGCATCTTCTTATCACAATTTAATGTTTTCCTTCAGTTAGCTCCCGGGCTATAACATTGGAAAAAGGCTTTGAGTTCGGAGATTCTCCTCCGAAAATTTGGAAATGGAAGTTCAAATAATCACAATGTAGCTAAGTTTAGATGATGTGGAGGAAGCATATTGGGGGCACTCCGAATTTTTTGTTCAAAGCTTACGCAGCTCCCCCCCCCCCCGCCCCTCAATGCTGTAGTGGGTTATCTCTGATGACGAGGGAAATTTTCAAGGACTCTCACTCAGATATTTTTTGAAATTAAAGTCCTAAAAATGCAATTTTAGACGGTCAATAATTTTTGGACGGGACAGTAAGCACTACCCTTGAATTTATTTCAAAATTGAAGACCTGGAGTCCTAATTGTTGTAGGGGGACCAGATTTCGTTTGGGACTCTTCCTCGGAATATTCTCAAAATTAACTCCTAAAAGAGCAATTATAGGACATCTTTGATTACGCTATGTTAAGGATTTTGGTGTACACATTTTCTTCTAATTAAATCAAAATTGTTTCAAAAACGAAATTTTGCACGATTTTAGATGATATTAAAGAGAGGGATTAGAATCGAGGACTTTTCCGTGAAAATTTTTAGAGATTGTAATCTTTAAACCGGAATTTAAGATAATCTAAGACGACCTTGGGGGGGATATAAAAGCTGGGGGGGGCTGACACAGTCACAAAGCCACCCTTCTTGCTTCGCAATTGCGCTTAAGTAGTCATTGCTACTCAAAAATGACTCTATGTTTTACATGTACACAGTTTTTAATCTATGCAAAAAAAAAATAAATAAATAAACAGAGAGATACTGTCGCGACCCCAGCTGGGGGGTTATGACCCATAGGTCGATAATCCCTGCTTTATATGAATCAGGAAAACGTTTTCGTGTTCTCCTGAAAAGTGACGAAAATGGACTTACGTTAGTCTGGCTGTGAGGTATTGGAATTGAGTGAAGGTGCTTATAAGTGAGCTGTGTATATTAGCAGCAAACTCCAGTATGTTCGCAGATCTGAACATTTGTATTTAGTGTTTTGTACTTTTCAGATATTTACTGAATCATGGTGTTGCTAGTTCCAGCTAGTCATAATAACTTTGCCTTGCAGCAATTTAAGTGAAAGTCAAACCTTAATATTTAAAAAATTCTCATTTATACACATATGTCTTTAAAACAAAATTTTATGAATGTATTATTTTTTTTAAAAAATCTCCAAGGTGTTCGAGATAATTAAATATCTTTCAAAGTAATAGCCACATAAGATTGCATAAACTGAAAAGTTATTCAACCTCAGATATGTGGAAACAAATTAAAAATATAATTTTCTCAATGCTTCTTCTGAGAAAGATATTAGTTTTGAGTTATAACCCTAAATAAATATATTTGTGGTATGGTATAGGAATTGATTCTGTGAGTGGCTCAAACGATACATCATAAGACTTTCAATTGAAGTTTCAAAATATTAAAGTCTGTTCAAAACCCGGTAGCAAAAGCAGTGTGACACTGTGTCGTACGTCGCAGATTCTTGATTAAGGCTACAGGCTCTTAGTTGAGGAGAAAGAATACTAAAATCTACCTAGAAAAAAAAATAATTTCAGCAAACAAAGATAATGTTTGAATAGTAAGCTGTACAATGTTAGTAAACATTTTGAATGAATGTGAATGTTATTTGGTTAAACATATGTAATATCTTTATTTTTGCCTAATAGATGTAAAAATTCATAACTTCTGAGCTGTGAGGTCCCACAACGATATCACAGACCACTGAAGTTTTTCTGAGACGTAACTGAAGTTCAACATTTCCACGGGATCTAAGGCTAGTTGCATTGCGACAACAATGTCGCAGTGTGACAACCTATGCATGTTACTCTGCAACGTACTTGAAGTTGGACATTTCCACATGCGCGGAACATCTCTTAGCTGTCGCACTGCGACAATAAGGTAGCAGTGCGACAGCCCATACGTGTTACTCTGTGACTTAACTGAAGTTGGATTTTTCCACGTGCCCAGAACATATCTGAGGATAGTCGCATTGTGACAACAATGTCGCAGTGTGACATCCTATAGATGTTACTCTGTGACGTAACTGAAGTTACATTTTTCCACGTGCCCATAATATCTCTGAGCTGTTGCAGTGCGACGACGAGGTCGCAGTATGGCAGCATATAGATGTTACTATGCGACGTAACTGAAGTTGGACATTTCCACATGCGCTGAACATCTCTGAGACGCTACAGAGATGTACCACGACGTCTCTGAGATGTTTCACATGTCCCAGTGTGATGTTTTTTTACGTCGCTGAGACGTGACTGTGCTATTTGGGATAACTCTGCAAAAGGCAAATTTTCTGTACTATTGCTTAACGTTTATCGAGTTTTGATTTTTTCAGTCCACCCTATTGAACATCCCAACTATCCTCTTCTAGCATTCCCTAAAATAAAACTGGTTTTCATTCTTCAGTTTTGAAAAATTTCTGCGACAGATCACGATCATAACAACTCAGATCTTCCTTTGGTGTAACCGAAGGTTAAAATGCGTTTTCAGGACTTTTTTGATAGGTATTACTTTCTGCAAAGCAATAAATTATACATAAAGAAATTCTCATTATTAATTTTTTCTACTTTTTTTATAAATTCTGCCTTTTCTTTTTTATCAGAAATTGACAGAAATTTGAAGGAGAAACGTTAGTTAAAATATTAAAAACTCTGTTGAGGGGTGGCACATTTGGTCTTTTTACGAAGGCGACCGGACACCCTAGGATTATCCCTGACAAACATCTTCTTCGTTTGGGTAAGTTCGGGTAATAGTAGAGGGGCTATGGTCCAAAATATAGCCGGAAACTGCATTTTGTGATAAAAGCATGAAAGTTGATGTGTATGTAGACAATGTATTTATAAACATTTTTAGAAGGGGAGCCATTCCGAAATCCCCACCCAAACCCCTCCGGCGGCCATTTTTGGTCAAAAAGTCCGAAATTGCTTTTCTTATTTCTTTTTCAAAAAACACCTTTTTATCATCTTATTAGAGTTCAATTATGTTAAACTAAGATTAGAAAACCGTCAAACTAGCTTAAAATCGATTAATTTTAATAATACTCATTAAAAATTCGTTTTTTTCTAAAAAACTGAAATTGATCAAAATCTTCCAAATTGTTTTCAGGGGCCGGTTTAAGGATGTCCAACTATGTATCTGAAAGCACTATATTAAAGAAAAACAATTTAGTTGCATTAAAATCCCAGCAATCCGAACCCCAAAAATCCGAAACTTTGGAAACCCGAGCATATTTTTTAAAACTTACTCATAAAAATGTATTGCAAAACTGAAACTAAAAACAGAAATTAAAAATCATAAGCAAAACTAGTACTTTTTCAAAACTTAAAAAAAAACCGTTTGAATTGTTCCTTAAGAATCAATATTTATCTTTGATTAATTAAAATAAAACCAGTTTTCTTTATGGACGAAAAAAGTAATAAAAAAAACTTCAAACATTTTGAAAAAAAATACGCAATGTCAAGGAAATTTCACTCACATTCAGCAGGACTATAAGTTACGCTTGCACCTATAAAATAGGGGGGAGGGGGAGGCACGATCATATTTTTATACAACTGCGAAATTCTAAAGAAAAAGCTTTAAAACAAATTTCAAGTTTTTTTCTCATTAAACGATTTGAGGAGTTTGTTCTCTCTAAAAGATGAGAGAAGAAAAAAAAAATTGCTGTAATAAAAAGTTTAGTGCTGTGTTAATTAAGCAACTTCTCTACTACTTATCATATTATGCTGTTATTGAAAAGTAACCCTTTATAACAAAAAAAACAACTGAATTTCAATATAAATCTGAGCAAGCAATTATATACAATGATTATGTGTAATGGCTATATACAAGCTGATTTTTCGTAATTGAACTGGCTAGTAATTTACATAGATATACAACATTTTCCATTGCAGAATTTACACATTGGTGCACACAGTCCATTTTTGAAGCACCAACAAGTTTTTGAGAGCAGTTTGTTTTACACTTGCGTGACGTAAATTCGCTTGAAATGAAATTTCAAGCGAATTTAGAGACATGAAATTTCATTGAGAGCGACGGTAGTTTCCGCTCGTAAAAGGCCAAGGGCTTCTATCCGGTGTGGGGGATGATAATTTCAGTAGCTCTGGGAAATTTTGAAGATTGCTTACATGTAAATAGACTCATAGATGTTAGTGTAACTCATTTACTTTGAATTTTTCTTTGTGAAAAGCGCGTTAAAGTAATGCTTCCATTGTTTCTACGTGTTGTGGTCTTCTGTTGTGATTGTTAACTCAATAAAGTGTTACAATTTAATATTTAGCTTTAAAACTTTCCTTTTCTTGAATAAAGGAAACAGTACATTTACATGAAATAGAAAATTTAGAACCTAAAATTATGAATCTTCGCTGGTTTCCCTATTTTGACGAAGGACGATTTTCATACTGTTACAAACAAAAGCCAGAATATCTGCTGAACTTAAAGCTCAATGTGATTTTCTGTTGTATCATCTGAAAGCTAGTGAAATGGGCCAGTTTTTAGTAGATTTGATCGGTTGTAGCTCATACGGTTGTTTCTGAAATTTTTGACTGAAAAGTTTATGAAATTTCATTTTTGAGTGTTTCCAGTGTTTGAAAGCTTGTAACTCACTGTGAAGTGCGACTATCTTGATGAAAAAAGTGTCATTTTAAAGGATTTTGTCTGCTCTTTCTAAATATGTACTTATTTTGTATGTAGGTTCGACAGGAAGTTCAGAAATTGGTCTTTTTCTCAAAATTTTGTTTTTTTGCGAATTTTTCTTAAATATAATATTACTCGGTTACGGTTAAGAATTGACACCGCTAATGGGTGGTTCTATACTCCACTTGGGCTCTTCTATCACCCCTTTTCGTATTGCAGATTCGATCAAACTCACCCTGTGTATATATATATATATATATATATATATATATATATATACATATATAATAATACAAATAAAAAATAATAATAATGAAATAGAAAATGGCACATTAGGAGAAGTGAAAGGAGAAAGGTTGAATCCAGAGCTCATCAGCCGTGGGGGATTCAAGAGTGGTCGAAAGACCAAAAAATTTAAAAATAAACTATAAAGAGGATGTTTAAGTTCAAAATATGCAGTCTACAGATCTTCATTGGGCAAAAAAGCACCAATGTGAGCCTGCAAACCGTACATTAGAACAAAAACCTAAAACTAAAAGCAGGGGTTTCGCCTCGACCGATTAGGAATAAAATTCCCAAAAAATCAGCCACCCACAGTACGGTCCTGCTGTGCAAATAAAAGCATCTCACCTGAAATTCCGCGTGACAAAATCCAAAATCATATCCAGCAAATCAAGAGGCTGTCCAGTTATCAATGTAAAAATCAAAAATATAAGGTAAATCCGTGTCCAAAAAACAAATCCTAATTCGTTCCGGTCTCCATTTACACGTGCTCAAAAAATATCCACCACTGCAATCCTGAACTGGTTTCTTCCAGCGATTTCCTACGTTTGAACAGTTAAACAGTTACAGTGAAGCAAAGTCGTTATTAAAGGTTATACTTGAGCAAACATTTTTAATTAGATTTTTTGGGAATTTTATTCCTAATCGGTCGAAGCGAAACCCCTGCTTTTAGTTTTAGGTTTTTGTTCTAATGTATGGTTTGCAGGCTCACATTGGTGCTTTTTTGCCCAATGAAGATCTGTAGACTGCATATTTTGAACTTAAACATCCTCTTTATAGTTTATTTTTAAATTTTTTGGTCTTTCGACCACTCTTGAATCCCCCACGGCTGATGAGCTCTGGATTCAACCTTTCTCCTTTCACTTCTCCTAATGTGCCATTTTCTATTTCATTATTATTATTTTTTATTTGTATTATTATTATATATATATATATATATATATATATATATATATATATATATATATATATATATATATATATATATATATATATATATATATATATATATGAAGTTTCGAGAGACGAGTTAAGTTCGAATCCTGGGCGCTCACTTCCACGCCCCTGATTGAATGGCGATCCTTGCGGGATGTTTGCTGTGCAGCCTCGAACTTCATTGCGTAGACCAAACCGGATTTAAGATCTTTAATGTCCGCCATCCGGAGAGCCGTCTGAATTTCTGGATTTCGCACTCCATCTATGAAGTAGTTCAGGGCCAGGCTATCGCGAACACCCGAAGGACAGTCCGAGAAGGCGAGATGGGAAAGCCTCTCAACGTCTGCTGCAAAAACTTGCAAAGTCTCTCCAGCCCTCTGGAGTCGGGATTTGAGCTGAAGTTGGCTGAATTCTTTTTGGCACGATTCGCCAAAACGAAGCTCCAAGGCCGATGACAAGGCTTCGAAGTCACGGTGCTTGTCCTCTGGGAAGGTCTGTAGTATTTCAGCTGCATCCCCTCTCAGCGAGGCTGCAAGTTGACAGGCTTTCGTGGAAGAGTCCCAGGAGTTTGCTTCTGCAACGATGAGGAACTGCTTCTTGTAAATATTCCACGAGGTCTTCCCGTCAAATGTGGCCAGTTTAATGGATGGACGAGAAGTTCCAGTTGTAGCTACACAGTCACTTGAATTGTTGGAGGATGCTGATAACTTCGATTCAAGTTCTTTAATTTTCTTTTCCATTTGGTTTTCTACTGTGGTGATTCGGTTCTCAACGCTGTCAACTTTTTCTTCTAGAACCTCCACTTTATTTTCCATATTGGTGAATTTACTTTCCACCAAACTTTTCATTGACGTTAGATCGCTTTTAATTTCTTCAGCTAGATCCTTTTTTAATTGTTCTTGATTAGTAGCCAGATCATTTTTTAATTGCTCTTGATTAGTAGCCAGATCATTTTTTAATTGTTCTTGATTAGTAGCCAGATCATTTTTTAATTGTTCTTGATTAGTAGCCAGTTCATTTTTTAATTGTTCTTGATTAGTAGCCAGTTCATTTTTTAATTGTTCTTGATTAGCAGTCATGTCACTTTTAACAGCGTTGATCGCATCAAGGAGTTTTCTCAGTTGTTCATCCATTGCTCGAGTAATCACCATAAAATTCCGAAGTCAAAAAGTCCGTAGGAAGAAAAGTCCAAGTTCACAGGTAATTCCAAGAAAGTCCTTGAAGATGCCCCACGTTGGGCACCAAAATTGTAACGAGTCCGTAGCACCTTCAACTTTCTTCAAATGAGCATTCCAATCTTGAGGAAGTAACAATAAATTTATTTACAAGTATGTACACTATTTACAATAAGAGCAGGAAACAATTGCTAAACATCCAGCAATTAGGCAGCAAACAGTACACTGTACTCTCAACAGTAAATCAGCACCACGTATCTAACGTGAACAGTAATTAAGAAATTACAAAAGCCAAAACAACATTCGCCCAAAGCGAATAAAAACGAGCACTCTCAGAAATCAACATCTGAAAAGAACTAACTGACTTGTGTTCAAGGCCAGCTATTTATACACGGAAAGAAATGTCCACAATATTCTAGAAAAACCCGGAATATTTTGTTTCATTCATAACTTGAACAATCCATTCACAAATTCTAGTGATAAAAAGAAAAACCACGCGAAAATGTCTTCACGCTTATCAAAGTTAGGGCAAGGGTAAAAACTACAAAGTGTTTCAGGGCCGGTATACAGATGATAAAAGTGATATCTTCAGATACATTTGCAACATGTCGCCAGATAAAACCAAAACTAATGAAAATAAAGCAAGGCAGGAAAAACGACAACTATTTACAAGATTTGTAACAATATATATATATATATATATATATATATATATATATATATATATATATATATATATTGTTACAAATCTTGTAAATAGTTGTCGTTTTTCCAGCCTTGCTTTATTTTCATTAGTTTTGGTTTTATCTGGCGACATGTTGCAAATGTATCTGAAGATATCACTTTTATCATCTGTATACCGGCCCTGAAACACTTTGTAGTTTTTACCCTTGCCCTAACTTTGATAAGCGTGAAGACATTTTCGCGTGGTTTTTCTTTTTATCACTAGAATTTGTGAATGGATTGTTCAAGTTATGAATGAAACAAAATATTCCGGGTTTTTCTAGAATATTGTGGACATTTCTTTCCGTGTATAAATAGCTGGCCTTGAACACAAGTCAGTTAGTTCTTTTCAGATGTTGATTTCTGAGAGTGCTCGTTTTTATTCGCTTTGGGCGAATGTTGTTTTGGCTTTTGTAATTTCTTAATTACTGTTCACGTTAGATACGTGGTGCTGATTTACTGTTGAGAGTACAGTGTACTGTTTGCTGCCTAATTGCTGGATGTTTAGCAATTGTTTCCTGCTCTTATTGTAAATAGTGTACATACTTGTAAATAAATTTATTGTTACTTCCTCAAGATTGGAATGCTCATTTGAAGAAAGTTGAAGGTGCTACGGACTCGTTACAATTTTGGCGCCCAACGTGGGGCATCTTCAAGGACTTTCTTGGAATTACCTGTGAACTTGGACTTTTCTTCCTACGGACTTTTTGACTTCGGAATTTTATGGTGATTACTCGAGCAATGGATGAACAACTGAGAAAACTCCTTGATGCGATCAACGCTGTTAAAAGTGACATGACTGCTAATCAAGAACAATTAAAAAATGAACTGGCTACTAATCAAGAACAATTAAAAAATGAACTGGCTACTAATCAAGAACAATTAAAAAATGATCTGGCTACTAATCAAGAACAATTAAAAAATGATCTGGCTACTAATCAAGAGCAATTAAAAAATGATCTGGCTACTAATCAAGAACAATTAAAAAAGGATCTAGCTGAAGAAATTAAAAGCGATCTAACGTCAATGAAAAGTTTGGTGGAAAGTAAATTCACCAATATGGAAAATAAAGTGGAGGTTCTAGAAGAAAAAGTTGACAGCGTTGAGAACCGAATCACCACAGTAGAAAACCATATGGAAAAGAAAATTAAAGAACTTGAATCGAAGTTATCAGCATCCTCCAACAATTCAAGTGACTGTGTAGCTACAACTGGAACTTCTCGTCCATCCATTAAACTGGCCACATTTGACGGGAAGACCTCGTGGAATATTTACAAGAAGCAGTTCCTCATCGTTGCAGAAGCAAACTCCTGGGACTCTTCCACGAAAGCCTGTCAACTTGCAGCCTCGCTGAGAGGGGATGCAGCTGAAATACTACAGACCTTCCCAGAGGACAAGCACCGTGACTTCGAAGCCTTGTCATCGGCCTTGGAGCTTCGCTTTGGCGAATCGTGCCAAAAAGAATTCAGCCAACTTCAGCTCAAATCCCGACTCCAGAGGGCTGGAGAGACTTTGCAAGTTTTTGCAGCAGACGTTGAGAGGCTTTCCCATCTCGCCTTCTCGGACTGTCCTTCGGGTGTTCGCGATAGCCTGGCCCTGAACTACTTCATAGATGGAGTGCGAAATCCAGAAATTCAGACGGCTCTCCGGATGGCGGACATTAAAGATCTTAAATCCGGTTTGGTCTACGCAATGAAGTTCGAGGCTGCACAGCAAACATCCCGCAAGGATCGCCATTCAATCAGGGGCGTGGAAGTGAGCGCCCAGGATTCGAACTTAACTCGTCTCTCGAAACTTGAGCGACAAATGAAAGAGATGTCGGGGACCCTGAAGAAGATTGCAGCTCGCAAAGACCAAAGTAGACAACCACTGAAGTGCTGGAAATGTGGCGGTGAGGGCCAAGTACGAAGGAACTGCCAAACCCGCCAAGAAACAAGAGGGAAGGGTACCTCTTCCTCTTCAGCTCAGGAAAACTAAGCTATGGCAATCTCGCGGGGCGGAGGTCGCCAAATTGGAATGAGCCCCATCCCAAAGTTTTCCAGATTTCCTCAAGAAGTGGCGGCTGCAATGGACTCTTCATTTACGCATATGTGAATGGGTTTCCCTGCGAAATGATTGTGGACACAGGAGCCAACGTTTCCATTATTAGGACTGATGTGGCTCATCAATTTGGATTTAAGATCTTATGGACGCCGCCCTGCGTTACTCTCCAAACTGTGACAGGTGACAAAATCGAGATTGAAGGAAAAGTGAACTTAGAAATAATGTTCGGGAGCGCCACTTACCATCACACGGCATTCGTCGCTGACATTGCAGATCCCTTCATTCTCGGACTTGACTTTTTGAGAAAATTTGATTTTTCTATTGACTTTAAAAATAATGAGCTGCACTCGATGAGGGAAGACATAGCAATTTTCAACACCGAAAATAACTTAAAATCCGCTCATCAAATAATAGCCCAAACAGATTTATTGATTCCCTCTAGATCAGAAGTACTAATACCTGGCTCCCTCAAGGAAAACAACAGCTTTAAATTCGGCCTCATTGAATATCCTAACCAGAATAATAGCCCAAAAGGAGTACTAGTGGCATCTACGCTTGTGGACCTTTCAAGGAATGCAGTTCCTGTGAGAGTCGCCAATGTAAGTGAAAGACCGAGGAATATTAAGAAAGGAGAAGTGTTGGCAACTTGTACTCCCGTAAACTGCATCATCAGAAGAATTGATTCCTCCGAGACTGTGTCTTCCGAGTCCTTGACTTCGAAATTAATTGGGAGTGCACCATTATCGACGGATCAAAGATACGCTGCGGAAAAGTTGGTGGACAACTTCAAGCAGGTGTTTTCATCTACATCCGAGGATGTTGGTCGCACGAATTTAACGCAGCATAGGATCGACACTGGAGATCATCCCCCTATCAAGCAGCATCCAAGACGACTACCGTTCGCCAAGAAGGAAGAGGTTGAGATCCTCTTGAAAGAGATGCAGGAGAATGACGTCATCGAACCCTCATCCAGTCCTTGGGCATCCCCTATCGTCTTGGTCCGAAAGAAAGACGGCTCCACCAGATTTTGTGTTGACTACCGACGCCTGAATGACATCACCAAGAAGGACAGTTACCCTCTTCCACGGATCGATGACACTCTGGACACCCTTTCCGGACACAAGTGGTTTTCGACCCTGGATTTAAAGAGCGGCTACTGGCAGGTGGAGATACACCCCGACGACCGAGAGAAGACGGCGTTTACAACCGGACAAGGCTTGTGGCAGTTCAAAGTGATGCCCTTCGGCCTCTGCAATGCACCAGCCACGTTCGAGCGTCTTATGGAATCAGTGTTACGAGGACTGTCTTATGAATCCTGTCTTGTCTACTTGGACGACATCATCATCATAGGACGCAGTTTTAAGGAACATTTGGCTAATCTTAGGAAGGTGCTGAAAAAGCTTAAGGAAGCCAACCTGAAGTTAAGCCCCAACAAATGCAATTTGTTCCGTCGGGAGGTGAACTACCTTGGTCACATTATCTCTTCAGAGGGTGTACGAACAGATCCAGATAAGGTATCCGCAGTCAAGAATTGGACCCGCCCCGAAAATGTTCATCAGCTGCGAAGTTTCCTGGGGCTCTGCATGTACTACAGGAAGTTTGTGAAGGGTTTTTCCAACATTGCACGACCTTTGCATAAGCTGACGGAGAGCAAACAAAAATTTGAATGGTCCAAAGAATGCGAGGATGCATTTCTACAGCTGAAGGAGGCTTTAACATCAACGCCTATTCTCTCTTATCCTCAGCCTGAAAAATCCTTCATACTTGACACTGATGCGAGCCACGAGAGCGTTGGAGCTGTTTTATCTCAAGAAATAGACGGTAACGAACATGTCATCGCCTACTGGAGCAAATGCTTATCCAAGTCGGAGCGAAATTATTGTGTCACGAGAAAGGAATTGCTCGCCATAGTTAAAGCTGTAGAACATTTCCATCATTACCTCTACGGCCGTAAATTCCTGCTCCGGACAGATCATGCCTCTTTAACTTGGCTTTTGAATTTCAAGAATCCAGAGGGCCAGGTAGCCAGGTGGATACAGCGGCTCCAGGAATATGACATCGAGATTAAGCACCGAAAAGGTTTGTCACACGGTAATGCTGACGCATTATCAAGAAGACCTTGTTCCGAGAACTGCCATTATTGCTCCCGAATTGAGAAACAGTACGGGACGACAATCCCTACTGCCTGTCAAGTTACTGCTACTTCAACATCTTCAGATCCCGATCCATGGAGTGACGACCAAGTAAGAAAAGATCAGCTTGAAGACCCAGACCTTAAGCCTATCATAGAGTTAATGGAAAAGGACAGTCGGCGACCTAGTTGGCAAGACGTTTCTATCTACAGTCCTGCAACGAAAAGATACTGGGCTCTATGGAAATCTCTCCAGTTGCGAAATGGCGTCCTGTATCGGAAATGGGAATCTGACGATGGTAAAGCATTCAAATGGCAGTTACTCCTTCCCAGATCAAGAATTCCAGACGTTCTAAAGGAATTTCACAGTAGTCCGACTGGAGGACACTTTGGTATCCTGAAAACCCTCCACAAGGTTCGAGAGCGCTTCTTCCGGAGCAAGGCGAAGGATGACGTGGAGAAGTGGTGTCATTCTTGTGACGCTTGTGCTGCCCGTAAAGGACCGAAGAGAAGAAGCCGCGGGAAGCTACATCTTTACAACGTAGGAGCTCCTTTCGAACGAATCGGGATCGACATTCTTGGTCCTCTACCGAAAACTACTGATGGGAACAAATACATCCTTGTTTCCATTGACTATTTCACCAAACGGCCCGAAGCATATCCCATTCCGGATCAAGAAGCTACCACTGTAGCAGAGACTCTAGTCCAGCATTGGATCTCGAGATATGGGACACCTTTGCAGATCCACTCCGATCAGGGAAGAAACTTCATCTCTGCTGTGTTTAAGGGCCTATGTAAAATCCTAAAAAATCAGAAAACTCGAACGACACCACTACACCCACAATCGGACGGCATGGTGGAGAGATTCAACAGGACAATCCTTAATAATCTCTCGCTTATGGTCTCCAAAAATCAACAGGATTGGGACAAGAAACTTCCTCTGTTCCTGCTGGCCTACCGCAGTGCTGTCCACGAGACAACCGGATATTCCCCATCACAGATGCTCTTCGGCCGAGAGCTTCGGCTGCCTTGTGATCTCGTCTTCGGTCTCCCTCCAGATGCGCCTTCATCGCCTGAGGAGTACGTCCAGGATCTGCAGGCCCGGTTGGAGGACGTTCATCACTTCGCACGGGAGCGAATCAACATCGCGACGGAGAAAATGAAGACCCGATACGACACAAGGTCCACTGGCCATGACTTTCAAGAAGGTGACAAGGTGTGGCTATGGAATCCCATCCGACGTAAAGGTCTGTCACCCAAATTGCAGTCTCATTGGGATGGACCCTACACAGTCCTTCACCGGCTGAACGACGTCGTAGTGAGGATCCAGAAGTCATCACATTCAAAACCTAGGGTTGTACATTATGATCGGCTAGCCCCATACTATGGCCATAGTTCGTAAAATAAATCTAAAGCTACCATGGTAATTTGTTTGTAAATTTTGTAAATAATTTTTGCCTTTAATTGTTTGTAATATGACTTTATCAATGTTAGTGTTTCTTTCATGTTCTCATTGTTATTGTTTATCATGTTTATGATTGGTTATCACGTAATGTGTGCATCTGTAAATTTTCCCTTGCTTCTTTTCTGGGGATTGTACTGCCCGGGACGTGCAGTCCTTAGGAAGGGGGCAATGTTACAAATCTTGTAAATAGTTGTGGTTTTTCCTGCCTTGCTTTATTTTCATTAGTTTTGGTTTTATCTGGCGACATGTTGCAAATGTATCTGAAGATATCACTTTTATCATCTGTATACCGGCCCTGAAACACTTTGTAGTTTTTACCCTTGCCCTAACTTTGATAAGCGTGAAGACATTTTCGCGTGGTTTTTCTTTTTATCACTAGAATTTGTGAATGGATTGTTCAAGTCATGAATGAAATAAAATATTCCGGGTTTTTCTAGAATATTGTGGACATTTCTTTCCGTGTATAAATAGCTGGCCTTGAACACAAGTCAGTTAGTTCTTTTCAGATGTTGATTTCTGAGAGTGCTCGTTTTTATTCGCTTTGGGCGAATGTTGTTTTGGCTTTTGTAATTTCTTAATTACTGTTCACGTTAGATACGTGGTGATGATTTACTGTTGAGAGTACAGTGTACTGTTTGCTGCCTAATTGCTGGATGTTTAGCAATTGTTTCCTGCTCTTATTGTAAATAGTGTACATACTTGTAAATAAATTTATTGTTACTTCCTCAAGATTGGAATGCTCATTTGAAGAAAGTTGAAGGTGCTACGGACTCGTTACAATATATATATATATTTGTTTGTTCCCCATAGAAATCCAGTTTTCCTCGGATTTTCATCAAACTTCGCACAGAGGTTCCTTGATGCAATAGAGCTCACATAGGCGTGGTTTTGAAATTAAAAAAAAAAATCCAAAAAGCTCATTATTCAAATTTTTGTCTCAAAATGGCCATTTTCTTTCAATTTAGAGCAGATATAGTAATAGAGATAAGTGTTTAAGCATACTACAGATTGATAACACATTTAAATATGAGTATTTTTCAACGAAGATTACGATTAACCCCTTAACGCTCGCATAATTTTGAAGAAAATGGTCATAAAAGTGCCTTTTTTTTTATTCAAGAAAATTATGTAAAACTGAGTGTATATACAATATTTGCATTCATTTTTAATTTTTAAGTTAATTTTTAGCTTGAAATAAAAAAATAAATAAATAAACGGTTGTAATAAACGGTGTAAATAAATAAAAAAACTCTCTTTGTTTTCCAACAAAGAGAGAAAATAAAAAATATGTGATTGAAACATTTAAAGAGAATTTTATTGCATTTACGCATAATTTAAATAAATACTAGTAATTTTTTCTTGTGTGATAAATTTCAAAGCATGCGATGCAAAGGCCAACATCACAATCAGGACAATAGTACGGAGTTACTATCTCTAAAAACATTAACTATCTCTAAAAACGTTGCAAATAGACTAGTGCAGCCATCTGGTGAACATATTGAGAAATAAAACATGATTCCATGCATAAGAAATAGATTGTTTTATTATTTTTCGCGCATTATTTTTGAACACTTCAGCCCGGAAATATCACGGGCGCGAGAAATAGAGGACGAAACTTCACCCCGTCATTTTCCCGGGAGCGAGAAGGAAGGGGTTAACAATGAGTTATCAATTTAAGGTTCACCTATTTCATTGTTGTTACAAAAAAATATCTTCTTGGATTTTGCATGTTGCATTTAAACCCGCGCGACGCCGAGCATATCTACTAGTGAGGTATAACATTAGTAGATTATGAAAAAAAAAGAAGAAAAAACTCAGTCTATTTTTTATATTGTCCAAAATTTAGCTCTTACCTCTTTGCACTGTTCCCAAAATCTTGATGATATTTTCGTGGGAGAGGGAAGACGTAATGTCGACTTCCCTCTCGTAAACAATTTGTCCTTCTGGATCCGTGTTTTCTCTCAGTATCTTAATGGCCACATGCAATGGTGTGTCAGAGCCCGGTGTATAAATACCTGCGCAAAAAATTGAATTGGAAAATTATTAATATTCTATATTTTTTTTCATAAAACAGTTAGGAAACAGAACAATAATAAAAGAAATACAATAGTTTCGTAAGCAGTTTTATAATGATGTGGTATGTAATCTTTGCTTTAAAGAAAACTTCTCCTACCAACATTAATACTGCAGTGGGAAGACAACTGCAGTGAGAGATACTGCAATTTTTTTACTTTTCATTTTTTTGAATGTTTGTCATCCGATGTACTTTAGCTTTATTGTACAATAGGGTGGATCGAAAAAAAACAAATGTTAGAATCTTAATTTGTATCACCTGCCAAAAGCTGTGCATGTGTATGTACAAGACACATGCAAAATATTATCTAGTTTGAACAACTCATTTAGGGTTCTACCAGGACTTGAGTTTCTCTAAAAATGTGAAAAAATGTAAATTTTCAAATTTTTTTTGGAAAATACAAATAGTCACTATTCTCGTTGTAATACCCTTAAAATGCTTACTTTTAACACCCTTTTCATGCATCTTCAAAATTATTTACATTCTTTGCAGCATTAAGTTCGTACATAAACCGTAAAGTTCCTTGAAATGAACCAAAAAATGACTTTTATTAACATTTTCTGCACATAGCAATGATTCTTTTTTTGTTGTCCAGTTATTATGTTTTTACAATGAATGCAGCTTTTAGATGTAAATGCAATTATATTTCGTTACATTAACAGCCCAGAACACACCACAAGGAGGTAGCTGCATTTTGGTGTCATTCTGCCTTTCCCATCCACCCAGCAACGTTATTTACATATTTACAATTCATTTATATGTATGCAATTACTATCGGATGTTAAACAGGTTTCTAATTTTGAATCAAAGTTTGAAGTTAGACTCATGACTCAGTTTTGGCATCGATGATTGTGGGCATGAAGTTTTTTATTTCAATTCATATCTTTTCTCTTCTTCCAATAGCAATCTGCCGTCTCACTAACCAGTTTTATAATCCTTAAAACAGTCGAAGTGTAGAAGAGGTACACTAATTGAATCACTAGTAAAGTTTAACTTGTTTTGGAAAAGTTAACTTATTAACGTTGCAAGAACTCGGTGGAAGATACCAAAACTTTAAAAACGGATTTAAAAAACGAGTAAAAGTACTTGATGGTCATTGTCAATGAAATACAGAAAGAAAAAAGAGACCCTGATCACACTATCAAAAATCCGAGATCTTTCAGAGATTAACTAACAAGCTGAATTTCTGATGAGATGAAGATACTCAGTTATATCTTTATAAAATATGCTTCAGAATGGTTCAAGAAATTAGAAATTAAAAAAAAAAATGGTGAAACATGCAACTGTAGGCATATTTAAAATTACACAGCCATTTTTTTAAATTTGTCCTATCTTTCTTAAAATTTAATTAAAATTAGGTCCTTAACAACTTACTACTCCTTTTTTTTGTACTCCAAAGGAGTATATTTTGTGAATGAAGTGAAGTCAGTTGCATATTTCTTCCGCTCACTATTTTCAGAGTAATTAATTTTATTTATTTTTCAGCTTTGATTCATTCATATCGCTCAGCTGATTTTCTTGAAATGATTAATTGCTTTTTTTAATTTCCTGAAATTTATTTTGCTTTTTGAGCAATCAATTTTCTTCTCCATTATTTAACTTTTTCGCATTACACTGATCCGCAAAATAATCTGTTAAATGGAGAATAAATACCAGATGCTAATGTAAAATGATGCGCTGAATTCAAACATGAAAACAAGTTTTTCTCCATCACGCACATATTTTTTTAACACTGCACTGAAGTTTGAAAGAAATGCGCATACCGATGCTATAATCGGCCACTTTGCCAATTATTAATAAT
Organism: Uloborus plumipes; assembly: GCA_038373865.1. Lineage (NCBI taxonomy): Eukaryota > Metazoa > Arthropoda > Arachnida > Araneae > Uloboridae > Uloborus > Uloborus plumipes. Next base: position 37,565 of record JAXGGA010007459.1, read on the forward strand.
TGGCAAAATTGTGCTGATTAGTCGGTGGGAAAAATATTTTTTAAAGTATAAATTCACTAAGAAACTATTATGAATAATTTTATTAATAGTAATAATAATCCTCACAGTTGATATAAAGATTTTAATAACTTATTATTCTTCTTATTTTAATTAAATACTAGCTGCCAGGGCACAGCTAGATTAGCTTCCTGCGGCATGTTGATGCATAACGTCTCCGCCTCCCTAACTTTTACCTCATTCTGATGTTATATTATTTGATATAACTTAATGTTCATAAGATTTCAAGACATACCACGCACGTGGCCCGACGTTGCACGGGCACTTCGTGCCTTGAAAGTAGTGAGAAAAATTTCAAGAAAGTACTCCCCGCCAAGGCGGCTCGCTAATAGGCGCTTCACGCCTTTACTTTTTTCCTATATAAAAAATCATTCGAATTATTGAGATGCTTCGCGCTTTCAAGATGGTGAGGAGAGTTTCAGTAAGTTCAGCTTGCTCAAAGAAAAAAAGCAGACATAGACACTCAGTTTTTAATATAAGTAGATGGCTTTTCAACAAATGAATGTTTCAAAATATTACAAGTAGCTAGCGATAAAAATGCTAACTTAGTGGCCCGCTTATGAGTTTCGTGTTTGATTTAGTTAAGCCTTCATTCATAATTCTCATTATCATTGTTATCACTGTTTCATAGCAACCACGTTTCAACAATGGATTTCATATTTAATCATTTATTAGGCTTAATCGCTCTAAATTTGACTACTTATTAATTAATATCTTCGCTAATTAAAATCGTATAATTATATCAATTGAAACTAATGAAGCCTGAAAAATTACCCATCTATCGGTACCTGGTTCGACTTTCAGTTCATTGGCGTTCAGGAGAAAGAAGCGTGACATAGAAAGAAAGATAGTTAGAAAGAAAGATACTCAGTTTTTAATATAAGTAGATGCGCAGAGACAATGTTGCAATACTTTTCATGTGTCAATACTTTTCTCCTTACCGGTAGTGCTTTTAGATAACCTCAAATTTTCACAAAGAATAAAAGTATTGAATTAAATGTCTGCTAATAACACTGAAGAACAAAATTTAACGAATGTTCTGCTCCACAATGTACTTTGGGTGTTTCTTATAGATTTCAAGGTTCTGAAAAAGAATATGATTGCAAAAATTTTCTATCACCCTCCAATTTAACGAAATATCATTTATACGTTTTGGCTTATACAGGCTATCCTATAGGAGTTATAAGTATATTAAATTTTTCTTTTAGACACATTTGATCAATATAAACATATTTTTTTACTTATTACAACTATAGAACATGTAAAAAGAGAGTAGAAATATAATTTACAGCGATATCTGCTTTAAATTGTACATATAATGCAAAAGATTGGCGATTGTTCATCGATGGCTCAAATACTAGCTTGAAGGCGAGTACTCCATAAAAGAAATGCATTGCCACGGGTTCCAAAAGCTTATTGTTGGAAAAAAAATAATCTTGTGTAGATATGAAGATATTGCTTCCAAAAATTGACTCTCACACTATAATTGGAGCATGTGTGCAGATATTAAAGTTATTGTCATTCTCCGCAACTTAGTTATACAAACTATTGCTGCTTTCTATGCGAGAGCGGATAACAAGGCAAAACATGAACATTAAAAAAAATAGAAATGGCCGGAGATAAAACAACATATTGCTGATGAAAAAAATATCCAAAATGTTCCTCTAATTGATTTAAAAAAAAACCTTCTCCCTCCTTTGCATGTAAACCAGTGGTTCTCGACGGGGCGATACCGCCCCCCGGTGGGCGGTGGGAAGATGTTGAGGGGCGGTGAACATATTTTGGGCGGTAAGGGGGCGGTGGGTATATTTTGAAATGTGCTTTTAAGGACATATTTTATGCAGGGGCGGCAGGAAATCTGCTTTTATATCGCCAAGGGATAGTTTTAACATTTAATTTCAGGGGTTATCTCCTGAGCCCTGATATTCCTCCTAAGATCATGAAGGATAGCCTAAAATTTTCCAATAGCATTTGAATTTCAAAAAAGTTTTTTGAGGTGGGTGTCTCCTTCCATTGCATAACTATCTAAAATAGCCAAAAATGTGTTTTATTGATGCCCATTTGAAAATTTTTCGATGAAGGGAGGGAATCTGGAACTACTCGCCTCTTCTCCAATCGTGACCAAACAGAGCCTAAATTTACGTTTTTACGAGGCCAGTTTCTAAAAATGTCTAGATGAGAGCCACCTGATTTGACAGACTCTTTGTGTCGTTAGAACGTCCCCCTAGCAATACCAAAGGATTAACAAGAGCATTCTTCAAAGTTCAAGGTGAAAAAAATTTCCGGAGGAAACTTCAGAACCTTTCCCATTCAGTCAACATCAAAAAAAAAAAAGAACATTTGCGATTTTTCTGCTTCAATTTCAGAGAACGCTGGAAATAACCCCTTAACATTGACTAACGCTGACCCCCTAACATTGGTAAACTTATCCTTAAAAAAAACCTTAACTTTGAAAAATTATTTAGAGAGACCTCTTTCTCGTTAACGTAACCAAAAGTTACTTAAAATTGCGTCAATTTTAAATGTTTCAGCAAGGGCGGAATCTGAATCCAAGTCTCAACACCACGAAACCTAAGATTGAAGAAAATGCATTTTTAGGACTTCGTTTTCAAAACTAATTTCGGGGGATATCCCCAGTCTCACCGCCATCTTTACTCCGATGTCGCCAAAGGTATGCTTATAACTCTTATCTTATCTAACCTTTACAGCTTACTCAAAAAGAATTTCTTTGAAATTAACTTATCTTGCAATTTGTAAATTCAGCTTATTTCAGTTTTTTTAATTAAAACTTGATTTATAATTTTAAGGGCAACAGGTATGGGTCATAGTTTCAAGTCTTTGTCCCTCCTGGGAAAATTAGAAGGTCCGGTTTTGTTATTGCTCTTCCACAGTAAAAGCCTGTATCCGTACGTAATAAATAGGGGATATGTATTGCATAGTTGCAAGTAAATAAGAACAACACTGTGCACAATGTTTGGAATCGGACTAGTCAAGGAACTATTTGAAGGTAGTGTATTTTTCAAAATATATTGGTTTTTAAGTGAAAATGTTGAAAACGGGGCATTTTTATTTCAAACTGTGTTGTTCTCATTTACTTCAAAAATGGTTCATTCATTTCATGGTCCCCTTATAGGCACTTGATTATCACTCTGACACAGCTTTTCAGAGGAAAAAAATGCGCGGTTATTAAAAAAAAAAAATCATGCATAAAGAGAAAAACTATTTAGCTAAGTTTTTCTGAACAGAAATTAGAAAAGTTAATAAACTCTTGGAATTGACGATTTTTAACCATAAATCGTTATAAAAAAATTGTAAAATCATAAGAAATCAGGATACATTTCTTGTTTATCCTTGATACCTGTATTTCATTAAAACAGATTAACAAAAGGAAGGTTATTACAAAAGTTGAGTAGCGGTAGCTAAATCTATACCAATATAACAGGAAACAAAAAAATTATAGATATGTAGTACATCTATTAAAATAGATCATTTTCAATCATTGTGTCACCATCACGTGAAGTAGTTGGCCAGCCAAATAATCTTTACTAATATATAAAGCTGTAGAGTTTGTTTGTTTGTTTGTTTGTTTGTTTGAACGCGCTAATCTCAGGAACTACTGGTTCGATTTGAAAAATTCTTTTTGTGTTGAATAGTCCATTTATCCAGAAAGACTTTAGGCTATAGTTTGAAAAAATTCGATAAGTGATTCGTTTTTTATTCGAATTCAAGGCAATTTTCTCATAAATCGCCGAATACTGGGGTTAAAATTTACTTGCACATATTAATGTTATATATCGTTGGAAGCAGAAATTTTTTGTCCGTCTTATGCAATTTGTTTCGATTCTCTAACTTAAACACAGCACGAGTTATTCAATTTTTAAACTTGCCTTTTGCAAGGCTTCACCCGATTTCTTGCAATACTTGGTTCATTAAAGCCATCAATAAAAAATAAACTAATTATTCCACAGTTTTGATTTTTACGCCATTGGATAGAGCAATATTTTTAACCCCAGAATTGATTCGACTTACAGTCGAAGAACCAAGCTTTTATCTCCACTAGAAAAAAAGTTACAAGCGTTTGAACTTTGAGTTCGAAAACCTCTTTCCTGATTAAACTATTAAAGTTTTATTGCGTTGCTATGGCGACATCTTTTAAATTCATTGTTGGCGTCCTTTTCTTCATTTCGTTTCTTAAAAGCATTTCATTTTACGGCGTTTCAACAAGGCAAATAATGCGATCGTCCGTGTTTCACTTGAATTCCTGCATACTTAATGGCTTATATTTTTTTTCTGGTACCATTTTGAAAATGTGTTTCAAATTAAATTGTAATTCATGTTTTTAGCAGGGATTTTTTTTGGCTGCGATCTAAATATGAAAACAACTTTTTTGTTTGGAATTTTGCAATTAATGTTACAGGGAGAGAGCGGTTTGGATATTTTTGTTTTTGGTAGGGAATTGTATTTGTTTATTAGGGAGAGTGTTAAATATGTGCTACTTGACATTGTTTTTATTCCTGAGGAAGCATGTGCAAATAATGCGATTGACTATTTTATGCGGGAAAGTTTTTTAGCGAGCCGCTTTAGCGGGGAGTAGTTTTTTGAAACCGGTTTCGCTAAAACTTTCCTCCATCCTTTAAATGCGAGCCGTCTTGGCGGCGAGTAATTTGTTTTAAGTTCCCTTACTACTTTAAAGGCGAGCCGCCTTGGCGGCGAGTAGTTTGCTGAAACTTTCCTCGCTACTTTAAAGGCGAGCTGCCTTGGCGGTTATATATCATTACTGAAACTTTCCTCGCTACTTTAAAGGTGAGCTGCCTTGGCGGTTATATATCATTATATACCGCCTTGACGGTGAGTAGTTTATTTAAATTTTCATCACTACTTTAAAGCCCGTGCAACGCCGGGCCCCACAGCTAGTTCATTATAAAACACGTTACAGTTTTCAGGAATATGTATAATCATTTTCTTGATGTCATCTATTTTTTTATGTTGATTGGTACTTTCCCTGATGGGTAGGCATGATTTGAGGGAAAATCGAAGTCATGGGAAATATGTTTTAGCAGCTGATAGCTGTGCTCTTGAGCCTCATCGATGAAAGTGTGTGCTGTGACAACCCCTTTTTCTTCAGAATCATATTGAAACTCTTTGTATCGAGTAGGAGCAAATTTAAAATTTTCCTCTTTCTCCACACTTATCCCTCGACATGGCCTGGCTAAAGGGTTTTTTTTGTATAAGCCCTTCCACCAATCATCAAAATTTTTGATGTTCAAGGAGAATAACTTAGCTACGTGAAAGCTGCTACTGTACTGTGTGACCAAATCTTCATATTCATCGGGTGTATAAATTCGATCATGTTTTTGTATTAACCTCTTAACAGTACCAAAATCCCTATCATTGGGAAGGAATGAGTGACTTCGGATAGGGTAGTACTGAATAATTTTGTCGAAACGTCCTGAATCCGTTAAAGCAAGGCAAAATCTTATCACGGTGTGATTTCGATTCTGTCCGCAGGTGCCATCGGAAAAGAGGTAGAGGAATTTAGCATTTGATGGGATGTATGGGTCAATGTATTTCAGTAGCATGCTGCATACATCATTGGCTCCTTTGTGGGCTTCTCATTCGTGGTACAGGAACAATTCTGATTTATTAGTTTTTAGGTTCTTTATCCCAAAACAATTCACCCAAAGTTGCCTCAAGTAAAAAATGTCCTGAACGGGGATATCTGGAAGAGGGATATTTTGCGTGAAGTCGAATGAAAGTGCGACTGTGTCTTCACGTTCTTCACATAACTTGGTGACACTTTGAATCTTATTGTAAAATTTTTTCGCTCGTTTTTTGTGCACAGCAAGTTCAGCAAGAGCAAGTTTTTTAGCTGCTTCCCCAGTAGAGGAGCTCTTGATTTTTACATCAAGTTCTTCACATTTTATGCAGACATCTACCTGGGCACGTCCAAAGCGAAATGAAAAGTGTTCTTTAAAATAATTCAGATAAAACTCATACTTCACATACACATCAAGGTTTTTTTCTTTAAACAAGTAGTACATTTTTTTCACATCAAGGCGAGCATCAAGATACCTATTATCTTTAGTGCCGTAGTGAGTAATCTTGGTGCACTGTTAAAAAAAAATCCTGAAATTTTACGGTAAAAGTTACTGGCATCCATGTTGCCAGTAACTTTTACCGTAAAATATTTTTTTACTGTAAAATTGTACGGAAGAGAAAACGAGAATTAAAAAGCGAGAGATACGAACGACAAGAAGCGAACCCGGGACCCATTTTTTAATTACCACTGTACCAGATGAGACACATCAGGAGAGCAGAAATAGGGTGTCATCTGCATCTCGCACTAAGTCACGTGGTGATCAATTGGTGCTGCAATCGCAAGTTTTTCATCGGTACAATTCACTGTAAAAATTTTCTGTACGGTAAACGCTAAATTTTAGTAACATTCACCATAAAAGCTTCCTGAATTTTTAACAATGTTGGGAACGATGAAATGTGCTCGTGTATTTTCGAACACACTTCGGCAGAAATCGTATTCTTATTGAAATGTTTGCCTTGTTTATCTTCAGGTATTGCAGTCATTATGAGGAGATCAGTGAGCCTTCGAATTCTACCTTCAGTAATACCATAAAATGACAAGAATGCTTTCCTACACACATTAACTTTTTCTCCTGCGTAGAATATGAAATATTTCAACTAGCAGCTACTTTCCTTGGATTTTCAAAAAGAGGCCGACGCCGTTTAATGGCGTGTTTTTCAATCAGTTGTTGCAAGAAAATATCTTGATCATCTTTTGACTTCAACTGATTGAAAGAAACAACGAGCTCAGTTTTTTCATCGTCATTGATCTGAGCAAAGCATTGTAATTTACAGTTACAAGGAGTACCTGTTGTTCTGGGTGAGATACGACGCCCTTTCCAGTAAACGTGTTCAACCCCGTGAACTTTTGAGGTTCTGATGAAATTTCTTCGATGTTTGTCGTCATTTTTTCTTCTTTTCTTATTAGCTGTTTCATCACATTCACTGGTTGAGGAACTCTCTGACTCTGACATATTCCATCTTGGAACACGTTTATAGCGATTAAAGCAAAGATAATGCACAAGGAATGAACGCCAGCACAAAAAACACGGCTCCCGATTGTGCGAGTAGAAGGTGATGCGTGGAATTCCTGCGTTAAGCGCAAAAACTACATCAGTCAGAGGACTGATGTAGTTTTTGCGCTCAACGTTCAAATGGGGGTGATCGTATCTTTTGAACTACTAACCTGTGCGTCCTGGTTTTTACACTCAACATGCATCTTGCCTCCCAGAGCTGTTTTCCATCAAGAACGAAATTTAGAATTTTTTGACTGATGTAGTTTTTGATCTCAGCGATTCATTTGTTGCATTGATTGTCGTGATAATAGAGTTTACAAGTTTGCGCCAATGCAGCATGCCATTAACTCCAACCTTGGAATAGTCAACGATTTTAAAGGTGCAACCCTGTTTTTAGCACGAACAAGTCTTATTTTAATTTCACCTTCTACCTCAGATCTAACAAAGACACAAGCCGCATATGCCCCCTTGCATGCATCCACAAATACATGTATTTCAGATTTTTCGTTTAAATTCATACAACGTGGTAAAGATAAATTGTCATTAAATACATTTCATTTAACCATTTAGAAAATTTATCAATAACATTTAAAGGCAAGTCGTCTTCCCAAGAAAATTTACCTTTCCACAATTCTTGTAATATGAGTTTAGGGAGCAACGTAGAAGGTATCAACATACCAAGGGGATCAAATAATTTCTGAACAGTAGACAAAATAAATCTTTTAGTTATTCCAGTTTCACATGAAACAATTCCAAAATCAATTTTAGACTTCAGTGTATCATCATCTAAATTCCAAATCATTCCTAACACATAAGTGTTTCCAGAATGTCTACTGGTATGTTTACACTCGACGTTACTCTCCCAACCTCTCAAATTAAAACAACCCTTAGACATGTTAAGTTTTGCCTTCTCAATGAAATTCTCAGCTTCTGTCTTTTATTCTCGAGCTGAACTATTTTAGAATCGTTTGGCTTGCTTTGCTGAAGGTAAGCCTTGAATTTTCGGGATTCTAAAAACAATTATTGCAGCTCTTCTAATGTTTGTAGAAACTTCAGACTGACATCATTTTTAGCAGAAAATTTCAAGCTTTTGAATAACATAAGACTTGAAAATGTGTATGAAATATTTCTTCGTTATTTTATCGAACTTTCGCTAATAATTAGAATAGAAAAAGAACGAAATAGAATTTTTGAAAAATCGCTTCGTATTGCATAACTGCATAACCTCATGCTACAAACTAATTTTGTGCCAAATTTCATGAAAATCGACCGAAAGGTTTTGGCGCTACGCGCGTAGCAGACAGACAGAAAGAAGGAAAGAAAGGCAGACAGACCCGCCTTCAGGTTTATTGGTAGTAGAGATAGAAAATACTTGCATTAGCGAATTAGCATTGCTTGGATAAAATTTAGTATGCAATAAAGAGCGCAACAAAAATTCATTTACCTATATCTGGTATATATGCTAATCACTAATTCCAACTGTACAGAATGTTTTTCCTGCGTAAGCAATGATTAACGTACATTGCACATTCAAAATTTTTATATTCGGGAGCCTGGGTTTTTTTTTCTTTCGCATATTGTGAATTTATTGAAAGCGTCTGAAGTCATTCAGCACAGCTTTTACTACTAGTTTAGGTACAACCTATTAAGTTTCAAAAATGTTTTTTATGTTAAAACATGAATGCAGTGATACAATTATTATTTTATATACTCCCTGTAACAGAAAAAGATATACATGCAGTCCTATGGACTTAACTAAAAAGTAAAAAAAATGTGCACATTTCAGAAGAATACCTACGCTGAAAAAGTCATGCAGCAGATCGAAATAATGTCTTTGCATGTTTCTCTGTTTAAAAAAAAAAAAAAAAAAAAAAAAAAAAAACTTAAAGTCAGTTGAAAGAAAAGCTAATACGAAAATTTGTAAATCAATAGATATTAATACAATAGAAAATTGATATCTTTTGGACGATGGGTTTTTTTTAACGTCGTAAAAAGAGCTAAAATATGAGCGACTATAGTTCGTAGGCCATCTTTTGGACATTTGATATAGCTCATTTAACGTTTTAAAGAGAGTCAAAACATGAACAATTATAGTTCTTAGGACGTCTTTTGTATATTTCAATCTAGTCCATTTACCGTTCGGCAGACCGACCACAAAAAGCTTGGTCCTTGACATGAGAGAAAGAAGAACAGCGGATATCATTTGGACACCCCAGGGATATTGTCTTTTAAACGTCCTGAGGATCACAAAATGCTTTAGTCCTCGGGATAGCCGCTCGTAAACGCCAAACATCACAAGGACCTCTTAGGGATGCATAACTAACGGACATTTAACGTTTCACTGGGATGTTTTGGATCACCGCGGGATCAAATTTAAACGTAAACGTCCGCTGGCTGACATAACATTTTGAGTTAGCCCTGAAATGACCTCACTAGCATGTCCAAAGGAAAAAGTTGTGCTGTTTGGGTTTAGGTACTGTGGTAGGGCAAAGCGATTTTTTCAAGTATTTGTAGTATTTGATAATAAATAAATATTAGATTTGAGACATTACCCCCAATCACTTTTTATTTTGAAGAAATAAAACAAAAAGTGTTATGACAAAAAGCCAAAAACTACAATGTTCGATCGTTCTTTGTTAACCTACCCGCTTTAGGCCACACTCCCCTCTTTCTGGAAATCTTAAAAACGTGATTGCATTATACACGAGTCCATGTTCTGTACAAAGTTCATACAATGAAAAGAAAATATATATATATATATATATATATATATATATATATATATATATATATATATATATATATATATTAGGGTGATTCAGAAATGTATGGAAAAAAATAAACTTCGTATTTTTGTGCGTCTTACCCTCTTATTTTGTGCCACTATATACACTGATTATTTGTGCAAAATTTTGGCAAAATATATTAATATTTAGAGGTCGCTCAAACGCCTTGAAATTTCGTGATATTGACAAAAACGTGATCGTAAATGATATCTATAGAAAAAAGTAGCCTTTGTATTTTTGTGCGTCTTACCCTCTTATTTTGTGCCACTATATACACTGATTATTTGTGCAAAATTTTGGCAAAATATATTAATATTTAGAGGTCGCTCAAACGCCTTGAAATTTCGTGATATTGACAAAAACGTGATCGTAAATGATATCTATAGAAAAAAGTAGCCTTTGTATTTTTGTGCGTCTTACCCTCATATTTTGTGCCACTATATACACTAATTATTTGTGCAAAATTTTGGCAAAATATATTAATATTTAGAGGTCGCTCAAACGCCTTGAAATTTCGTGATATTGACAAAAACGTGATGGTAAATGATATCTATAGAAAAAAGTAGAATTGGAATTTTTATTCTTCTTACCGTCTTATTTAGGCCCTTTATATACACTGAATTATTCGCCCAAAATTTTAGTAAACTATATTTACATTTAGGAGTACTTCAAATTTTGTGATAGCGGCACAAATGCGAACGTAAATAATAATAATAATAAAGTTACTTTATTGCTTTTTTATATCTCCGAAGAAAAAAAGCGTGCAATCACAAAATGAACTATATATCTGAAAAACCAATGAAATGCAGAAAAGTATGAAAACTAATCAAATACGGAAAAAATATAAAAAACAAATTTAAATACATTAAATATATAGTAATTCGCTCATTAATTCTTGCAATACTTTTTAAGGTTACTTTTTTGCAACTTTGAAACCTTTTCTGTGTTCCTGTACCTCTTGAAGACGACACTGTCTTTGTTTTTCGTCGTTAGTGATAGTCTTAACAAATGCTTCAATAAGGGCCATGCCACGCTCCGTATTGTCGTTTACAATCCTCAGTTTCTTTGGTAGTATAAAGCCTAGTTGGTAGCTATCTTAAAGATTCGAATGCTCAGGATCAAACAGCTGATATATTTTGAGTTTCTTCTTTACATGAATAAGGATGCTAAAAATATTCCAAATCATTTCTTAGTGCTTGCACAAAAAGGGTTGCTGGGAACCCAGCTCTTAGATATTCTTTCCCATTAACGATAAGATTGTGAAAGAAATCACATTCATATGTTACGAATACCTTTTGTTTGTCCAGCTGCAAGTTTAAACTGGTTGGGAAATATCCATAACTTGAAGCCATAAAGAATCTTTAACACAGATATAACACGAGGAACCACTCCTGGGACACGAAAACATACACCAAGAGAAGGTGCTCTGCTCAAGAAAATCGCACTAAGCTCTAGTATCTTCCTTGGACACTTCTTTTACATGGGTCATCAGAAGTTAACTTTGCGCAACTTCCATTACTAGTTGCACGTTGCTCTGAATGTGCTACCAACTCCTCTACCTCATCGTTCCTCGCTCCAGGTTTAAAATTAGAATGTTTTATTCTGGACTATGATTGCTAAAACCGCTTAAAAGCAGTATTGTAGATCCAATGGCAGTGGATGGTTCCACGCAATTGCGTGAACATCGCATCTCACATTGCACGCAATCAAATACCCCAAATCTACCTATTTCTTGGTTTATCGGTTAAAATACCGAGAGACCAAGAGTAGAATAGATTTCGGTTGTAATACCACAGAAAACACAATGTCTAAATTATAATGGCGGAAAGCACAATATAAAAGTTGCTTCCTAGTTTTTTTTCCCCCAAGTTTAAACTTGCTCCAACTTTAGTACCGGCAATGCATGTCGTATTGAAACACATACCACGTACGAGCTCAATAAGTTCCCATTTATCTAACTGGTTATCGTATAGCAGCATTTTCCGTAGCAATTCCAATGCCTGACTAACTTACTAGAACCCAGAAGTAAATCATCAATGCTTGTGGTCCTGATGCTAATACTGGTATGAAACCCATCGATCATCCTTCATTTTCGCAATATATTTTGCATAAGTGTTTCGTTACATGAACTATGAAAGGAAGTCCTTGATTTAAACGACTTTTGTAAGTTAACGGCCAATTCAGAGCGAATAGTTTGCATTTACCGTTTTATAGACGTTGTCAAATCCTCCCCATTTTGACCCACACTTTGTACTTTAGCAGCTACTATCAAAGTGGCTTTCTGTCACTTATACTGGGCCCTGTCTAGAGTGGATGCTAGGTGTTTTAGCCAAATAAACTCATACACCTCAAACAACCGAAAACAGAACAGAAACCACAGCCCGAACTTGCAGCTGCATTTTCTACCCAAACTCAGGTAAGAGATAATGCAGCTTTGGAGCGGGGGGGGGGGGTAATCGTTACAACTCATTTTGAGCTATTATTTTATTGACTAATTACTTAGTAGAGTAAACTAACGTTTTAAGTTGTTCCATTTTATATGAAGAATAATATTATTTTGGGTAATGAAGCTATATACTCCAACTCTCGAAATTGCTAATTTTCAACAGAATTCGATCGCGTTGAGCGACCTCTAAATATTATTCAATTGAGCTAAAATTTTACATACATCCCATTCATGAATAGTGTAAAAAAACTGCGGGGTAAGACCAGAGAAATTCAAAAAAATTTTTTTTTGAATCACCTATATATAAATGGATGCATGTATGCTTGTTCCTTATGCAAATAAACAGTTTTCGTTGAATTTTCATCAAACTTGGCACAGAGGTTTCTTGATGCACTAGAATTCACATAGGCGTGATTTTAAAATTTTAAAAAGCTCAAAATTCAAATTTTTTGTCTCAAAATGGCCATTTTCTTTCAAATTTGAATATATAGAGTAATAGAGATAAGCCTTTAAACATACAAACTGATAAAATTTAACACATTTAAATAGGATTATTTTCCAACAAAGATTACGATTAACAATGAATTATCAATTGAAGGCTCACCTATTTCATTTTAGCGTGAAATAAGTTAAAAACAATTATAATTCTTGTTCTAATTATACCTTGGAACATTGGTACAAATATTGTATTTTTATGTGCCCATGTGGATAGAATTCATTCAAAAAAACATTTTTTTAGAGCTATGTTGTATTAATAAGCACCCGGGCAACGCTGGGTAATAAGCTAGTATGTAATACACTGCTCGACATTGAAAATGCAACACCAAGTAAGAATGGTCGGAAAGTGATGAAATTCGGTAAAAAGTTAGGGACAGAAAGGAACAATAAGTGATCTTTATGTCAAAACGATGGACAGAATACAGAGCGAGAACAGCGTCGGGGCTCAGTAGGATGTAGGACCACTGCGGACTGCGACGCACGAAGAAACACGCCTAGGCACAAAGTCAATAAGAGTGCGGATGGAGTGCTGAGGGATGGCACTCCATTCCCTTTCAACCATTTGCCACAGCTCGTCCTCTGAACGAGGCAGGGGCAGATTCTGCAAGCGGCGGCCAATCACGTCCTACACATGCTCGATTGGTGATAGGTCAGGAGAGTATGGTGGCCAAAGAAGCATCTGTATACCTTGAAGGGCATGTTGGCAGATGCGAGCACTGTGTGGTAGGACGTTATCCTTCTGGAAAATTGCATCAGGCAGCCCCTGAAGGTAGGGGATTGCCACCGACCGCAGTACAATATCCAAGTGTCGTTGGGCCGTGATAGTGCCCAGAATACTAACTAGAGGTGATAGGGAATTGTGCAATATAGCGCCCCAAACCATAATGACACGTTGTCATGCGGTGGGGCGTTCCACAGTTATTGCTGGAGGAGATCTGTCTCCGCGTCGACGCCACACGCGTATGCGGCGACTGTCACTTGATAAGCAGAAGCGTGACTCATCTGAGAACACGACGTTTCGCCATTCTGTCATCCACGTCGCTCTAGTCTGACACCATTCCAAACGTTCGCGTCTATGTTGTGGCGTCAATGGCAGTCTTCTTATCGGACGCCGTGATTACAGGCCACTTGCAATCAATCGACGGGAAATGGTTGTGGTCGACACGGGCACATCCATGGCATCTTGCATATGCTGCAGAATCAAGGTACAAGTGACTTGCGGGTCCGCCACAGCTTGTCGGTGAATCCGTCGATCCAAGCGGTCTGACGTCACTCTGGCTGCACCTGCACCCCTCAATGTGGCTACATTTCCTCTTTCCAACCATCTCCGACACAGCCGATGCACAGTGCTTGCATCCATGTGGGTATCAGCTGCGATTTAACGTACGGACCAACCCCTCTTCTCAGTCCGATCACCATACCCCTCGTAAAATGGTCTATTTGATGGAAGTGCCTTCGCTGACGGCGACCTGGCATTTTTTCCTTTTTGACGTATCCTCCGAGACAAAAACAAAATTTATTCTATAATTTGTCTAGCAGAAATAACGACACGAACATTGACCATTCAGCAAGTTCCTTCCCTTATATCTTACTTGACGTGCGTCGGAGAGCTGCGCATTTCACATAATTTGCATAACTCAGTGACGTGCATCTACTCAAAAATTATTGCATAAATTTCTGACTACTTCTTCTTGGTATTGCATTTTCAGTGTTGCGCAGTGTATGTTTGAACTCTTTATAGGATGCTTTATGAAACAATTGAGACGTTTGTTACCGTGAAGTTTTCCGACAGTTTCTCTCTCGCATAATATACAATCAGCAGATAAAAAAGAATGTTAAGTAAAAATAAGTGTCCAACAAGACAATCAAGATCGGTCTCCAGACGAAAAGACGGAACTGCATACCTTCTAGGGGTATCGAATATCGTTAAAATGAGTTTCATCCAGTTATTTTCTTGCACTTAATCTGCCTACCTGGATCGAAAGACATTATTCATTTGCTATTTTAGTAGTCACACCCTGGCAGAATAAGGGATAGAATCTGACGGAATCTGCAGTATTCAGCTTCCCTGTTAGCCATTTCATTAACATGTATTCCACAATATTTAATTAAATTTGTTTATGCTTCGCCCACACACACACACATACACACGCACACAGCAGCAGTGGCAATAATGTTTCTTTCCTTTTTTATGTACAGAAAACTGGTAGAGA
Source organism: Uloborus plumipes (assembly GCA_038373865.1). NCBI lineage: Eukaryota > Metazoa > Arthropoda > Arachnida > Araneae > Uloboridae > Uloborus > Uloborus plumipes. The sequence continues at coordinate 52,659 of JAXGGA010007459.1, forward strand.
AATTCTTTAACAAGCAATAGCTTTTTTTTTTGTACAATTTAACAAGTACTGGACAATATTAAAATTTAAACGCATATTTGCTCACCTTTGTGAATTTCTCCGAAATGTCCGTGAGCAATTTCTTCCTGGATAAGGATGTTTTCTTCAGGAATTTCGAGCCTTTCCCCCTGCGTAGCATGCGGCGAACTTGAGCGATAGATTTCACTCGCGGCGAAGTTCTGCCTGCACCTCCTGAGAGCCATAGCAGCAGAACGTCTTTCTCGGGCATCGCGCAACGATCGACCTCTGTATCTCACGTAGCACCAGACGAGCGAAATGGCCACTGTCACAACCAGAAATGATATGAGGCAGAGTGCGATGACTGTTGAATCGAAGATCATCGGATTTGAAGAAATGGTATTAGTTGTTGGACTGTTGGATGCTGTCAAGTTCTAGGAAAGGAAAAAGACTCTGAATCAATTATTAAACATAGCTCAGAAAAAAGGAGCGTTTTAACTGGAGTCATCAGGCAAATTCATGCTTGTTATGCTACTGGGAAATGCCAACTTTCTGGAGAAATGCTTTCTTTCCGAAAGAATTTGCATTTGTTGCACTACTATTTGTTGTGACATTGGTTTCACTAGATTTATCCGTTCTTATTTAGCAATCCATATTGCTTTCTGTTTTCCCTTTGCCGTAGCTTTGTTGCAGATATATTCGCTTTGTGACTGGTAGGCAGCGCGTCATGTGATATAAGCTAACATATCGCACCCTTGCTATAAAAGTGCCACAACTCAAAAAACTACGTTTTCCAGGAATTGCAATTTTAGTATTTTTGAATTTGTCAATATGAAGACCGACACATCTCAAACTATGATCGTTAGTTACGCACGTTACTCTACGACGGCTGGACGACAACTCAAGATGTGGCATTTCAGTGGAAGGGGTCCTATGCATCTTGGTAACAGCAAAACGCCATAACTGCCCTCTGGCGGCTGATTTTTCAATGCAACTTCTGACTCTTTTGAAGAGTGGTAGAGACGTGTAATCTACGTCTAATGTCGGTCATAACTTAAAAATTGCAATTTTTGAGTTGTGGCACTGTTGCGATATGTATGTGCTAGTTTCCTGGAAAATGGCCGCGAGTTGAGGCTCGTGTCAATCTATTAGAATTTTTAAAGGAATTCTATCGTCCTTGTCCTATCTTTGCAGAGCTAAAATGAGCACAAATTTAAATTAAGAACTCTTATATCATTTTCTAGCATACTTTTTGGGAAAAATATAATCGTGAATTTTAAATATGTGATACAAATCGATTTATTGGATTGTTCTTCGTAAGATGTAACGAATTTAAAGATTCTATGGTGATTTAAACTGAGGTTAATTAGAATGAGTGTTTTAAAGCAAACTTAAAACGCTTTTTTCTCGTAAAATCACTAAATAACTCCTTTTTTTAATAACAAATCATGTTGCATTTGATTCTTTTTTTTTCTTAAAACGTACTTGTGAAGCTGACAGGCGATATAAAACTGCGCTTTAATATACTACTTAATAAATTTACATTTTTCAAAATTGTATGTTTCGTTTTGTACTAGAGGATATATCGATCGATTGGACTATTTTTAAAAAAATGCTGTTTATGACAAGGGCTTGCATTCGGATTACCTTTATCATAAAGAAATAATCAAGAAAACCATCAATTCAACCCTTAAAATATTTTTTTAAAGTTTTTTTTCCCCATTTTTTTAAAATTTCATTCAGTGTATTAAAAATAGCGTTATGCTTCCATTATAACGCTTCAGTTTATTTTTTCAATTAAGTGCTCCATAAAATAAATACATAGATATCACCGCGTCTAAAATTTTAAACGATTGAAACTAAAAGCTAATAATTGTTCCTCTCTGGGATTTATTGGTGTGCTAATGTAATTAGCACCATTTAAGTACTCACAGCTTCTTAACTAATCTGTTTTTCGAAACAATACAAGTTACTCGTCTTAAAAATATTGTGAACGTGGCCCCGTTATGTGTTTATATTAGATGAAGACAAAAAACACCAGAGAGAAATGATAGTAATGACTTTCTTGTTTGCTTTTTAGAAAAACTCATTCAAATTGTCATTATGATGACTATTAATATTACTGTGCTATGGCAATCACTTTCTTCTACAATGGGTTTATATTTCATCATTTAACATAGGGAAATTGAATGAAATTAACCGTTTTCTGTCTTTTTTTTTTCTAAAGAACAAATATAGTCATGGTCAATCCTAGGTATGGTACCTAAGTTAGACCATCTATTATCCATAAAAATTATAATCATCCAAATCGGCTCACTAGGCTTGACGCTATGAGCTAACAAAAAAAAAAAAAAAAAACATCCATACGCTTTGAGTAGAGAATTTCTTCCTTTTTGAGGTCCGTTAAAAATTAGGAATTACATTTAGAACACCGGCATCATCTTTATTGCATACAAAACTGCAGTCTCTAGATGGACTAACCGAGCTGGTGTGGCTCCGGACGTATCTAACTGCTTAACCTTAGCGTCGATGACAAACTTTTCAATTTCTCTCAATAACCGGGTACCCATTTCAAATTTGAATGCTTAGAGCAAGAAATAGCCTTTTTTTCTGCCACCCCAATCTATTTAAATGGAACTGCCTCTTACACTCCCGACTAGGGAAATGGTGTTGCTAGCAAGGGTGTAACTCGGAGCGGTCATTCGTGATGGTCCCCTCACCCTCAACACCACCACCACCACCAAAAAAAGAAACAATTTTTTTCACCAATTGCAACAAAAAAGAAAAAAAAATGTTTTAAGTGAAAACGAAATCTTTACAACATCCATAAACAACTTAATTTTTATCATTATGAAAGTATGCGTTAGCTAATCTAGTGTTCAAAAGTAGTGGCGTACAACGAAGTTTTACGATAGCGAATTTACATTAAATGACTAATGTATAAACGCGTTCTACGAAAACCTGGCATATTTGTGCTTTCAGAAGAACTTCAAGTAGAGGTCCGGGGGTTTCTCCCCAGTAAAAAATTTTGAAAAATATATGTAACATTCTGCTTTTTGAGGCCTTTTACGGGCAGTTGTGACTATAAATATATCCAGAAAAATATGCAAACAGATTTTTAAAGAGTTTTGCAGAACAATTAATCTTTTGGGTCGACAAATTGCTGACATGAATAACCAGAGAGGGAGAGCGTGGGAGGAGTAGAGTTAACGCATCATCACTTGCTGACGCCGACTTTCGGTACAGGCAGATTTAGAAGTTTGGTGACGAGATTGTAATATCCTGGCTTTTTTTCAGTTCATAGTTTAAACTTAATCTACATTTCAAACCAAAGTTTGATGACGTCATAGCTTGAGGGTCAAACGCTCTCTTGCAAAATTTCCGCAACGTACGATTATGAAAATTGATACCAAATTAGTCCGCATACTAATAGTGTGCACTTTGAAGCCAATTTTTTTTAATTCGACCATGATTTTTTAAAATTTCATAAAACTATAAATTTCACAGCGTATTCCTCCAATTAAAAAATCACTCAAAAAGTGTTTTTCGTGATTAAGTGAAGAGAAGTGCCTGTTTGCGTGTGCCAATATTTGCAATTTTCTTAAATAATTCCATTTCAGCTTTATTTCGTTCATTCAGTAGATCCTCAGCTTTGTTTATTTATTGATTTATTTTTTAAATGAATAATTAACTTTCAATGACTAAAATTTATTTTGTTTGTGAGCAACAAATTTTCTATTCTATTATCTATTTTTCCCGGATTATTTATAAAAGAAGTTCTCATGGTTTGCTAATGTACATTTTTCAGTGTTTGGTAAGAAGCAGTAAACTTTGGGTAGGAGATTTTTCTTCTTGTTTTTTCAATAATATGAATTCCTATTAAAAAACTGACCCATTTAAATCAACTTTAAGTACTTCAGAAACATGTAGCATAAAAAGCTAAATAAATACAGGGCGAGTTTGATCGAATCTGCCATACGAAAAAGGGTGATAGAAGAGCCCAAGTGGAGTATAGAACCACCCATTAGCGGTATCAATTCTTAACCGTAACCGAATAGTATTATATTTAAGAAAAATTCGCAAAAAAAAAAAAACAAAATTTTGGGAAAACGACCAATTTCTGAACTTCCTGTCTGACCTACATACAAAATAAGTACATATTTGGAAATAACCGACAAAATCCTTTAAAATGACACTTTTTTCATCAAGATAGTCGCACTTCAAAGTGAGTTACAAGCTTTCAAACACTGGAAACACTCAAAAATGAAATTTCATCAAACTTTTCAGTCAAAAATTTCAGAAACAGCAGCATGAGCTACAACCGGTCAAATGCACCAAAATCTTTCCCATTTCACTAGCTTTCAGCTAGCGAAACCAGCGAGGAGTCGAACTTTTATCCCTTAAATTTTCTGTTTAACGTAAGTTTGATGTTTTATTTGTTCAAGAAAAGGAAAGTTTAATATTAAAATAATAATTGCAACACTTTTTAATTTGAAAACATAATAAGAGGTGACTACAAGCAGAAACAAAAGCATTTAACAAAAGCACAAAGGTGAAATCGAAGATTTACAATTACACAGATTGCAAAATTTACAACAACTGCTGAAACTGGTCGTCCCCACATCGGATGCACGCCCTTGCCCTTTTGCGAACAGAAACAACAGTCGCTCTTGGACCGGTATTCTCCACGCCGTTTTATCCGACGCTTAAGTATTAAGCGAGGCTTAACACGAGGCTGCAAATATAACCGTATTCTCCACTCCGGCTTGGCGAAAAGATGCGCCACAACACGCTCTTTTTTGAGCTTCGCTTGTGCCCCCGACCAACGCCTCCTAAATACTAAATGCCTATAACATTTGCTTCGCTACCGTCGAGATGGGTTCAGCTTTAAACTCCACCTTGCGGCAATCCGATAATGTCGTTGTTATTTTTTGATTGGTTAATTTTTAAATTTAAATTCAGAAATGAACCAATCGTTAATTTTTTGAAGAACTCCGGTAGATGGCAGTGTATCGTGAACCAAGGACATTTTGCAGCTATTGGCGATGGATCTAAGCAATATTCGAAACAAATTTTTTGATTGGTTAATTTTTAAATGTAAATTTAGAAATGAACGAATCATTAATGTCTCTTTCTCGAAGAACTGTGGTAGATGGCAGTGTATCCTGAACCAAGGATGAAATTTTGCTCTGTGCTAAAAGCCAGAAAGTTACAGGCATTTAGTATTTAGGAGGCGTTACATCGACTTCGGCGGTTTAAGCGTGGGTGAAGAGTAGCTTTCCTTCCCATCATCCTTTTCTCGTAAACAAACATGGACGCCAGTCGTTTGGATCGCGTAGAACATTTTGAGTTGGACTTATTTGAGGAACAAAGCAAGACTCAGAATCAGTTAAAATGAAAAATAATTCGCTAACTAATTTTAAAAAAGCCATTAAAATGCAGAATAAACCAGCAAATAAAACAAACTGCAAAATAACGTAAAAAATTGATCCGTCAAGTAAACATACAGAAAGAGAATTGAATGCCAAGTTGTAAAATAGTCGCCAACAAATTAACTTTTAATATTGTCTTTATTTATTATCCGAACAGTTTTCTTTTGCAGCGGAGATAACACAAGGGTTGCCGTAAATCTTAGATGGCTCAACTCTCTCCAAGCGAAAATTTTAGTGGTCAGGAGATAATGTGACGTAAAATTAAGCTTGTAATTATTTTTTCTTAAAAAACACGAAATATTATGTTTTATTTGAATGTTTATGGCTTGGAATTTTTCCAGCAAAAGTACGGTGGAGAGTATAATTACTATGCCCAGCACCTTAATGCTAGACACCACAGAGCGCAACCACTCAATTATGCGTTAAAATTTTCCGTAATCTGTAAGGCTCAGTAATACTTCTATTTCGATAGCTGTAAAGTTGCTCTTTTGAGGCATCTTATTATTTATTTTACGAAAGATTCAAAAAGAAGAGGAAAGATACAGAAGCACGTTTCGCATAAAATGAGATACACAAACAAAATCAAGCCGTTAAGGATGTAGTTAACAAATAGAAAATGTCACGTGAGTCATTATAGCCAATGGCGATTGCTGTTTCATTTCGACTTCAACTAACACTCCGCTCTCTAAAGCGGTTCTTAAAACGACTTGGAGAATACGCAAAACGTTTAATACGAGTTTTAGCTTAACACCGGATTTGGATAACTTGAGTGTTATCTCCGCGTTGAGATGGCATTGAGAATACGGCCGTTAGTGAAATGTTATTTCTTAGTTTTGCAATTGCTCCATCAAGTCGATAGCGCAAGTCTTGCAAACTTGCAACTTCTGTGCAGTACACTTCTTGCTTTAGAAATCCCCATACAAAGAAGTCTAGAGGCGTGAGATCTGGCGACCGAGGTGACCAAGGAATGGGACCCATACGACCACCCCATTGCGGATACTGTTCAGTTAGAAAGTCCCGATCGGCATTTGAAGAGTGCAGGGGCACCATCATGTTGGAAAATGATTTCCGCTCTCTCCTTAACAGGAATAACATCAAGTAAGTTTGGCAAATCATGTTCCAAAAAGTCTAAATATCTGCTTCCAGTTAGGGTACTCTCAAACACATGCGGACCTACTAACTGATCTCCGATTACACCGAGCCGAACATTTAAACTAAATCTAGTTTGGAAGGATGAGTTTCGAGTTGAAAATGGATTTTCTTCAGCATACTGATGCCAGTTATGTAACTTTACCATGCCCCCTCGAGTGAACAATGACTCATCTGTCCACAGTATATTTCTCAGGAAATGATGTTCTTCAATGTCTCGCGCTAACAGCCATCTGCAAAATGTTAGACGCTTTTCGAAATCTGAGTTGCGCAATTCTTGGACTAGTGTAAAATGGTAGGGGTGATAATTGTATTGGTGAAGAGTTTTTACCACTTTACGTTGTGAAATTCCCCCTTCTCTAGCAATCGTTCGTGAACTCACACTAGGCTTTTCCCCTGTACTCTGTCTATCACATATTTTTCAACATCCACATAATCGTCCATCTTGGCCCCTTTCGAACAGCGCAGCAAACGAACCTGTCTCCCTGAGCTTTTATGTAAGTGTAGCTCTGTTAATTTTTCATTTTCTTTTTGTGAAAAGCACGGAGAAGTAGTGCTTTTGTTTCTGCTTGTAGTCACCACTTATTATGTTTTTAAAATGAAAAAGTGTTGCAATTATTATTTTAATATAAAACTTTCCTTTTCTTGAACAAATAAAACATCAAACTTACGTTAAACAGAAAATTTAAGGGATAAAAGTTCGACTCCTCGCTGGTTTCCCGTTTCCGATGAATGGCGATTTTCATACTCTTTAAAACTAAATGTTGAATTTCTGCTAAACTTGAAGCGCACTATGATTTGTTGTTATATCATCTGAAAGCTAGTGAAATGGGAAAGATTTTGGTGCATTTGACCGGTTGTAGCTTATGCGGTTGTTTCTGAAATTTTTGACTGAAAAGTTTGATGAAATTTCATTTTTGAGTAATTCCAGTGTTTGAAAGCTTGTAACTCACTATGAAGTGCGACTATCTTGATGAAAAAAGTGTCATTTTAAAGGATTTTGTCGGCTATTTCCAAATATGTACTTATTTTGTATGTAGGTCAGACAGGAAGTTCAGAAATCGGTCTTTTTCTCAAAATTTTGTTTTTTTGCGAATTTTTCTTAAATATAATATTACTCGGTTACTGTTAAGAATTGATACCGCTAATGGGTGGTTCTATACTCCACTTAGGCTCTTATATCACCCCTTTTCGTATGGAAGATTCGATCAAACTCACCCTGTATATCGCGTCATTAAAAAACCTTGAAAGCTCCATTAAAATGCAAAATTAGAGAAAAAAAGAGCAACCATGCAAACTCAAAATTTAAATTTTAGGCAAGGTAGCAAGAAAATATGTAATTTTTAATGAAGACTAAAGGTTACTTTTGACGGAATCCATTATTTTTAGGAAGTTTCTGATGAGTATTTTATTAAGTAAAATGAGTAGAGCTGTTTTTTGCACTCTAATGAGGATTTTAAGAAACTTTTTTCGCTCAAATGGGTCTGTTTAATAGGGTGGAGTGAAAAAAATTAATTTTTTATTTTCGTAAATGGGTGCCTTTCATTTACTGTGAATGAGGCTTAGTATTAATTCTGTAAAATATTTCATTTTTGCGACGTCATAGTCTGCGCATTTGGCTCAAAAATTTGAAAGTTTTAAATCTTTTTAGATTTTTCTAATTTTTTTCAAAAATACTGCGAATGAAAAAACTAATGATAGGTGGTTATCAAATGGAAGAGAAAGGTCTGAAATATACAAAAAAAATTTAAGACAATTTTAAATTGTGGTTTCAGTCAGCGCATTACACTCAAAGTTCATCAAATTTTCCGACATTTCTGAGCTTTTCAACATTTTTTAACTCAGTATTTCCTCTCAATATTCACTTAAAAGTGTCTTTAAAACGTTTTTTTTATTCATTTTGTTATAACTTTAAACTGTACTACTTTTCGATAGCTCATGTGAAACTACCCAGGACTCACCACGAAGAGGTGACCGCACTTCGAGTAATACCCGTGACCCCTTCCTTCCAACCAAGGCGAGCACACATATACATTTCTTAGATACGTCTTTAACAGTTATATTGTTTCTTTGTGTCGGATAATTGATCGGATATTTATGTCAGATATCCTTGTTTTTATTAACCTTTCTCTTTTCCTGTGGTCACATACCGATTTTGAAGAGCCCGTGACCTCTTTAACAGCTCTTTCAACTGCTTGAGTCTGGGATGGAAGTTTAAAAAGGGCGCATTCAGAAATCATATTTAAATTCTAAGCTTCCAGTATTTTTTGAAAATAATGTGTTCTGAAATGACACGTAAAAGGTGGCTTTGTAACTCGCACATCATGTCAAGAAATAATATCGATGTATTTTGATACTCAAAAATATATTTTTGTGATCTGGAGCGTTCTCAATTGTTTGCTTGTTCGTTTTCTAGATGGAGTGTTGATAATGCGTTTTAAAACCAGTTTCTTTATATGCTCCCATCCTTATGAACCAACATTGATAACAGTATATTTTTAGGGTGTAAAGTATATTAGTTTTTAACGGATGTAATTAAAATTTTTGCTTTTCCCCGGAGATATAACTGTAACTCTTTATAATCTCCCACAAATTCATAGCTCCATTAAGAGCGTCTGAATAGCACTTTATCGTAAAAAAACAAGAACACTCATACCGCGAAAGTTACGAACTCTTTTAAAAATTATAGTCTACAGATTATGTTTGCTGTAGTCAACCATCTGGCTAGGGAAAGCTTTCCTGGACTCTTGTTTTATAATTCTTGGGGACATTTCCCCAGTTTAAACTATTTTGCACACATCAGAAAGATACTCTTTCTCAGTGCTTGAATTATTTTTATTGCCACCATTGATCTGATCAATCTAGAAATCGCTCAATCTAGAAAACGAACAAGGAAACAATTGAGAACGCTTCAGATCCCAAAAATATTTTTTTGAGTATTAGAATACATCGTATGATTAAATTTCCTGAAACTTATTTTGATTTTTGGGCAGTAAATTTTCCTCTCTAAGCAGTACAGTCATTTGTATGTCATTTTTCCAATAGGTTTTTCTATACAAATATATTAATTTAATTCTTGAAATTACTATTGAGTATACATTTGAATAGCATATGTACAATATTTTATTCAAATTGTATTACTATTTTTACTTCTTTTATTTGAATAACAAGAAAAATTTTCAGTTATATCGCCAAGCTAAATAACGTTCGTATAACTGCAAAGAGCCTGCCGAAGATCTCAGTTATTGAAATATTCTCAAAAGCATCACCAATAAAAAAAATACGATACTTACGTATTAACTCCACCGCAGCTACAGATTTGGCGGTTGAAAAAGATTTGACGGTTTATTCGG